>JBBPBX010086098.1:0-14968 GCA_038048925.1 Garcialebias charrua | reverse complement strand
CAGACGTTTAACAGTAAATCACAGATGTAATAAAATGAAGCAGCGGTGACACGGCGGTCACAAAATGAACAATGCATGCAGCGTGCGACACGTTATGAACGTCTCACAAGCACAGACAAAACATTTATCACTCAGCCTCAAACAGACGTTGAAATGTGAAATATAAAATAATTCTATCGGCAAATAATCCAGACAATGCCACGATCAGCAACTCCCGGACACTCCACCAGCCAGAACTATCCTTATAAGCCCAAAACCAGGATGCAAACTATGCCAACAACACCGTTACAATCAAGCTACACAAAACAACTTAATAAACGTTCCAGGAACTCGGACGAGCCACCAAATGTAATAGAATAATAATGTACAGTAAGGTATTTAAACACTTACTGAGCCACCATTATTGGAGATGCGCAGTTTAGCAGATTTTAATCTTGCACCAACTGCCACCAAATGCGCGAGTTCTTCCTTTTTCCGATACTAAATTGTTTTCACTGTGATTAGCCAGAAATGTAATTTCACAGGAGACTTCAATTTATATTGGTCTACCAGAAAAATAGACCTTTTATTGAAACTATCACAAAAATTACATTAAACATTTGTATCGATATTAGCTCTGATTTAATAACTACGTTGACAAGAATTCAAATTAAAACAAACAGACAGTTGGACCTTTCTGTTGGCACATTACTTAAAGTTTACCATGATGAAAACAAACATAAGGAGGAGTTTAAGGAGGAAAGATAAAAGATTGAAATGAAATGGTTGAATCTTATCTTGAGATGTTTAACCAGAGATAGCACCCTCTGCTCGGTTTCGGCTGGACGTCCGTCCCGTGATGAAACGGCTTTTACCTTCGTGAAGATGATCCTGTCTCAACTCCGGTAAATTAGTCAAGCCAGACGTGCATGCTGCTGCGTTTTACAGGCGACCACTTTCATCTTGCCACGGTCTCGAGACCGTCTGCGTCGGCCTCCCAGAGTAATGCCCAGCTCTGGTTTTGTTCAAGATAACTTCAGAAAGAGTGTCACCGCTTGGAGCTGTGACACTCGAAGGGGTTCACAGCTGACGTGCTGTTTGAACCTTTGCTGAAGACGTGGGTCGAGTTGGCACAATGACCGGGCGTCTCCAGCTTTCTCCAGAGAAGAGAAGCCAGTTGCGAGTTAGTTCTCTTCCAAAACCTAAAAGCAAATGCAGGAAGTGCCCATTTATAGGGAGGCGGGATCTGACCCACCTCCTTCATAACTATTGGCTGGTTTTAACAAAATAAAAGATGGAAGTTTAATTCCATAGGCAGAAAGACTCTTGACGGACAACAGGAAAACTGTTTACATAAACGACCAGGTGGACTGTCCTGTTGAGTCTAGCTTGAAGACAAAACAAGAGAAGGAAGAGAACAGCTCTTACCCTGACTTCTGCCTTAGCGACAGAGTCTGCTTGCTTTTGCAGAAATAAAACCAGCAGAAGGTCACAGTCATGCAAGTAACAGATCATCATTAAAAATGACAAAAATATACTGTAGATCAATTCTGAATTAACACACATTAAAGAGAAAGTTCAATCTGATTAATTAGTGTCCATTAATTCATAATAATTGTAAAAAATATAAGTGTCAATTTGTCTCCTTGAGGGCTTCAAGAAGGTGTAACACTTAGAGTTTCAGAGAGATGTGGAGAGGTGTACTTGAAGGTCAAGACAGAGGCCTATATCACTACAGTGCTCATTCCTACCTTGCCTGATGTCAGCTGCTGCTATGATGCCATCGGGCCCCGTGCAAGGAGTAAACTCCTTTATCAGCGCAGCACAGAGAAGACTGTAGTCTTTCATCACTGCTTCTCGTTGACGCTTCATAAAAGCATGCACTGTCCTGTCCGATGTTAACCTTAACAGACAGATTCTATCATCAGCTGTAGCTTCTGGGAAGCGTTGAAGCTGGAAATCAAGGTCATCGAGATAGATCTTGGTTTCATGTGAGCCCATCGGGCCAGGAGCGAAGGTTTGAATGCTTTTAGCCATATTCCGTAGTTCAGCCATTGATAGAGGTATTTGTGGGTTATTATCAGATCCACTTACCGGTGCATCCGGTGGGATTGTCGGTTTTAGAGGCCCTAAGGGACGGCGTGGTGGTTTAGGTGATGGAGTTGATGTTCTAGGCGGTGGTGTTGGAGGTCTGGGCTCATCTAGAGACTGACCCTTAATTAATGCCAGACGTTTTTTCTTTTCTTGGTTTAATTTGTATTCAGTTGAGGCCAGCTTCTCCCTGCATTCTTTTAATTCCGCTCGGTCGTCTATAGACTCGCGTTGTAAGTCACAACACCGACTGTGGAGTTCTTCTTTTTCAAGAACGGCCGCATCATGTTGAGCATTAATCCTGAGATTTTGCTGTTTGGTCGCCTCGTATAACTTTAAAGTATGATCTTGGCATTTCATGAGGTCATCCCGTGTCACCCTTGTCTCCTGTAAACTTTTAGTTAAACGTTCAATCTCAGCCTGTTTAAGATCGCAAACCAGTTGAGTCGTATCGTTCGCCTGAGACTGTTTTAGTGACTGAACCTCCACCTGCAGTTTTTCAGCTTCAGCTCGAGCTAGTTGTAAATCAACATTTAATGTTGATCTTTCCGCCTTACGTTTTCTTTGTTCACGCTTCAAATCATGCTCTAGAGCTGAATTTTCTCTGACTTCCTGGTCCAACCTTGCCTTTAGTAACAGGGCCAGCTTTGCTAAGCGCTCCATACTGACCTTTTTTGCTTCCTTTTTCGAGCCACCGCTTGCCACTTTTGTCAG
Source organism: Garcialebias charrua (assembly GCA_038048925.1). Taxonomy (NCBI): domain Eukaryota; kingdom Metazoa; phylum Chordata; class Actinopteri; order Cyprinodontiformes; family Rivulidae; genus Garcialebias; species Garcialebias charrua. The sequence goes on along the minus strand of JBBPBX010086098.1, from coordinate 12,184 downwards.
CTCAGAGCATAACGTTGGTGGAATCATATCAGGCATCGTTTTACCATAATCTGTAAATTTTCCTGCAAGCTGTCCTAAAACCTTATCAATCCAGTCTGGCCCATCAACTTCAGCCTTTTGATCCGGGCCTTGAGGATCAGGGTCCACTGGCTCTGGATCTGATTCTGCATCTGACTCTTTGTCCGATTCAGGATCTGATTCAGGGTCTGGTTCATGATCTGATTCAGGATCTGATTCAGGAGGATTCACCTCTGGGTCTGCACCTGAGTCTGTGACCAGCGCCACATCTACTTCTTCTTTGTCTGCCATCGTTATGTTTTGATTTTGTTTGAATCAAAATTTAGCAGATTTGTTTAATTCTTTTTTCCAAGAGAATGTATCTGGAGCGAGAAGTGTACTTTTTGTTTGTTATTCTAAATTTTTTATTTAAAATAAACAAGATTTTCTGTTAGTATACAGAACAATTTTTAAGCTGGTAATTCCACCATAAAAATGAAGACTTTTTTTTATCTGTTGAGACAACTCATCTATTAACGTCCAACAGGGGGCGGATTCAAGTCTTATGTTATCACCTTTTATTCAGTATCTGAAAATAAAAACAACCCTTTAGAGTTAGTATCTAGTGTGACCGTGATAACTGCTCCAACCACGTTCTTGTCAGGGACAAATTTATGTTGTTAGACAGTTTTGATGGTGTCAGATGAGTTTTTAAGCTTCTAGTGAAACCTCTTTTCACCGTGTGTGTGTGAACTGCTTGTCACCCAAAGTGCACCAGGAAATGACGACAAGAATGGGCGGGCCAACGCAACGTGCGTAGTGCGTCACCAGCTTCGTACGTGAGCGAGGCGGAGCTCGCTACAAGATACGTGACGTCAACAAATCAATCACAGCGTTTGCAGTGCATTACCCATGCATTCATGGTGAATGTAGTTTTCTTACCTTCGACCAATGTAGTTCCGGAAACGACGACAAAGTGGGCTGTCGCAACGGCGTGCGTTCCCACATCAGCGAATCAGCGTTCGCTACGAGAGTGATTGACAGCTCACAGCACTCGTTTCATCCAATCACAGCTCATAAACAGACATGCAGGACACGTCTTTTTAACGTTAGCTTGCACAGCAGACCACAACTTTATAGACTCTTAAAACAACTCAAACGCTACAAATTAACTTCCCAAAATTCTGAAACATGCGGCGAACACACCTAGACAGGCCAACTTAGTTACGCTCAGTAACACAGCACTGCAGCTGTTGAACAAACACGGACTCTCTCGGAGCGCGTCAAGGTCGGTTCTGGTCCACTTTTAGTGGAGCAGAAAACTCGGGTCTGAACCCATTCGACAACGTTCTAACAGTAATATGCTTCTTTGACCTGCTCTAAAATGTAAAATACCACAACAGCAATCTTGTAGATGTTAAATTAGCTTTCAGGTTCTATGACTCGGCGGTCATTTCAACAAAGCGTTGTACAGGAGTCCGTGCGTGAACTGGATCGGAACCAGAACCCCCACAGACCACGGGCTGACAAAACTTCACCTGAATGCTTCCAACAGCGTGTAACAGAGTTGAAACGATAATAATCTCACAGCTTCAAATGATAAAAACATGCAGAATCTGCCTGTCTTGACACTTCCAGCCAAAATTATTATCCTTAGAGTTTAAAACTTGGATCCTAATATGCAAACATGACGTTACAGTTCATGAGAGACCACAGATTTATCAATAAACTTTTAGAAAACCGGTACGAGGGCCACCAGATGTAAAGGATTATCAGGAGGTCACTATTAATACTGACCTCTTTACCTTAATTAATTTACTTATTCAGATTGAATAGTAATTTCACGGATTCTTTTCTTTTTCAGTTTACCCAATATTTCTGTGATCTTTATGATGGATAAATAAACAGAGCTATAGAGTGACAATGGACACGTTAACTTAGTTGGTATGCCAGGCGACACTACCATTTATTTAAAATAAATCACTAAATTAACACCATTACACTTGATTGATATGATTTCACTTTCTTTCAATTTAATACGTCAGCACACTTAAATTCAACACAACAGACTTCAATACTGGATGTTAACATATTTAGTCTGTGGGCTCTTTAGCTTAAAATAGTTTCCAGCTTAGAATTGAGGGAAAGGAGAGGAGGAAAGATTTAAGGAGAATTGGGAGGTTAAGAGAGGAAGTTTATCTTGCACTTATGAAACCAGATGACACTCTTCCATACGCGTCCAGCTAAGATATCATCACACCTCCAGCAAGCAAACAGCGGCTCCTTTACCTTAAGACGTCCGCCTCGGTTCTGGTAAAGAGCTGTGATCAGCTTTGGACTGACGAGTCGTCGGTCCCGCAAGTCCAAGCTGGACTCCACACGTGTTTACCTTGTCGGTGTCGGTGATACTCGCTTTCGTCGGCAGAAGCCGTGGCAGTCGTGGCTTTTTGGCTCAAGATAACTTATTCCAGGAAGGAATAACAAAGTTTTGAGCTTACGCTCATTCGAAGTGGGCTCATAACAGCAGGTTATCAGTCCCAGCTGGATGACGAAGGTCGTTAGCTCTTGACCAAGCGTACCCCAGCCCTTTGGGAAGGTTCACATCTCTTTTGAAGCTCCCAGCAAACTCTCCCGTTCCAGCAACAGCTTAGAACTTAAAGAAGGATCAGAGAGGAGAGAAACTTGTCTCTTTTTCATTGGTCCACTTGTTATCACTATTCAAGGTGAAATTCAGCGCAGAGAAGGAAATTGTTTAGGAAAAGTATCTGAGTGAGAGACTTTCAGACGCTAGATGAGAGTTTTAGCTTAAACTCGACAAAAACAATTTCAGTGTAAGTCAGTTTGACATTTTAGCTGAACTTTGACACCTTTTCACTTGCAGAAATGACACATTGATGTTTCACATTTAAAGAATAACAGCATATAACATATATCATGAAAATGGCAAAAGTTATTCTTTTGATCACATCAGCCTAAAATCAAAGATAGAAATAGTCTCTTTTGGTGACTATATTCTCAGATTACAACTAATGGAATGATTTTGTGGTAAATGTCTTGCTTTACTGAGAGGTCAGTAAAGGTCATCTCTGGAACAGTTCAAAAGCACACAGGTGTATCAAAGTGGACACGTCCATGTCCATTACACAATAATCTCTTTTACTTGTTGTTGGTCACTCTTTTAACAACCTCTGATTGGAGAAACTGAACTCCTTTTTGACTTACGGTAAAAAAAAAAAACAAAAAAAAAAACAACACAAGTTAAAAATGCTGAGATTAGTTGAGTTGCTCCCGGTAGGCCTGGATAGCGCCCTACAAGGCAGGCTACCACTAACGGTGTATGAATGTGTGTATGAATGGGTAGATGGCTCGTATTGTAAAGCGCTTTGGGGCTCCTCAGAGGGGGCTGGAAGGCGCTATATAAATAAGCTCCATTTACCATTTACCATTTACCAAAAATGCCATAAAGCCTTTAAAAAATGTGTTAACCCAATGAAAGCATCCTAAAATACTTGATGCGTTAAAAACATCTCAGCAGATGATGCTTTATCATGTGAGTCTGCGTTTAAATAGGACTCTATTAATTATATTCACAGCAGAGGGAATAAATTACTTCTTGTACCCATTTTTCTTTGCTAAAGGAACCAGCAGTCTTCTGCCAGATGGCACCAACCTGAATAATGGTTGCAGTGGATTAGTTGGGTCATTGTAAACCTGGATTTTTCCAGAACCTGACTATACAGATCTGTAAGTTTCATTTGTTGATGACCAATTATTTTACTACCTTGATCATTGGGACAATGTGTTCCTGTCTCTGGCTCTGTCTCTCCCATACTATGAGCCAAGATTAAAGGAAACAACACTTTCAACCAGTGACCTGTACACCAGCTGTAAAGTATCTTTGCTTGCATTAAAGCTCCTTAGTTTATACAGAAGGTGTAGCTGCTGTCTGGCTTTTTTTGTCTACACAGTGAGTGTTGGGATGAAAGGTCAACTTGTTCTACTTTGTTGTCCATCTCAGCAAAACAAGAAACGTTGCTGGATTTTTACCTGGATTAATGAACATGAACTTTGAACCACCTCAGCATGGCTGCCTCTGAGGAGTCGGCGGGGGAGAGGGCAAGCCCCAGAAACCATCTTATCACCAGCAAAACTGTATTTTTTTTTCCATTATGGGAGTGTGCTGCTTGTGGAACTCTGTTTGTGTGTCCTCGGATTGATGAAATCCTTTGGATAAAGGATGAAACATCTCAGCAAATAAAGACACCATCCAGATGACCTAACTGAACATTGTTGGATTTTTACCTGGATTAATTCATTCAACCTTTACTTATTCAGGTTAATCTCATTGAGCCCTGGGGGCTCATTAACAAGAGAGACCTGATTGTGACAAAGGGTGTTTTCACCTCAGCCCTGTTTAGTCTGCTTTAATTGAACTACAGGTAGTCCTCGACTTACGACGGAGTTCCGTTCCTACGCTCCGTCGTAAAGCGAATTTCGACATAACTCGGAACATATGTCCAAACTGCACATTATTAAAAACAGTGCTTTTATGAGGTTCTACTATCAACAGCTAGGGGAAATTAGCAAACAAAAACTCAAGAAGATAAAACTGGCTGGGAGGACCAATATTTTAAAGTTAAAACATCTGTTTTGAGCTGAATGTTTCAAGTGAGAGTATTGAGATGTTTGAGACTAAAATAGACTCTGAGGATTTTGTTTTCAGATTACTGAGGTGACACATTGAGCTGCCAGAACTGAAAACATCGCAAAGAGGAAAAACAAAACACTAAATGTGATATTTTGAACCATCGTGAGTCATCTGTGTTTGCCGCAAGAGTGAGTTCATAGACAGCATGTTTTGATATTTTAAGAGTCAACTTAGCATGCAAACTGTGCCACAAGCGTGTTGTTTTGTGGGGGGGAAAAAAGAAAGAAAAAGCCTTTAAAGTATCTTTTAAAAAGCAAACCTGGACTGAAGGGCCCAACCATCTTTGAATGAGCGCCTGATGTTCCCTTTGTGCTGTCATACAGCTGTTAGCAGATGTTCTGAACGTCAGGAGGTGGGCTGCAGTTCATTTTCATCTCGGGGGTTCAACAGTCACCCACCTCAGCATTACAGTCAGCAGAGGTCAATGAGAAACAAACAATCGAAGAAGCTATATTTATAAAGGCAGAAACAAAAATAAGTGTTGACGATAAAGATCCACCCACTATGAAAAAAAAAAAAAGGCAAAATAATGTCTCCATGAAACAGACGTTGAGTAATAAGACTTTTCTTTAGTAATACATGCAAATAAGGAAAGAAACACATGCTGGGTTGGTATTTATTAAAGCCAATATGTTCACTGTTAAATATATGATTAGTATTTCTTTAAGTTCTTTATTTTATAGGTGAAAGGCAGTTTTTACTAGTGTAATTTTAAATATTTATGCCAAAGTTTACTACGTTTGTGACCATCGAGTGCAGATTTGACTCGCTTCTGAGCTGAAAGTGTGCAGAGATAAGATCTCTCCCAGGGATGCACGTACAGGAAACAACATCTGTACTTCTCTTTCTGGGTGTTGCTTTTTCATTTCAGAAGGACTGCAGGTTGTAAGAAGGTTCACCACAGCTCCGTGTCAAAGATCACTGACTTACTGAGTGAGGAGGGCATCACTTTCTGCTGCGCTTTGGAGCCACTGTTTATCAGACTATGAGTTTTAAGATTAAATGGTTTTAAAACTAAAACTCTATGAGTCAGCGTCATTACCGGTATCTTTGGATATCTCTGGGTTCTGAAATCACTGATTGTTTATTGACAAAATGATTCATTTTGTTTTTCTTTTCTTTTGATTCTGTTATATTGAAACTTGCAGCCTGTAATCTTCTGGTACCCGATGAGATGAATAATATAATTTATTTCAACACTTTATTATCCTCAAGGAAATTCAGAATCCAACAGCAGCTTTAACATTAATAAAAACAAGGAATAAATGCAGTAAAAGTCAAGTATAGAACCAAAATGTAAGAAAGAACACAAAGTTAATTTAAAAAAAAACTTGAAAACATAATTTAAAAATAGGAAAACAAGTTTTTGCACTGTTTGTTCTCAAGTAGTAAATTTCTAGAAAAACTACTGTGTACATATGATTTTCATGAGTTAAAACTACGATACACAAATAATCAAACGTCTGTGTGTAAAACCATGAAATATTTGAAATATAGTTGAATATTGTCATATTATTTAAAGCTGGTGTATGTAAGATTGTAATGTAGTCTAACTTTTCAAACAATACATTTTTAACATATTTCTTCACTCTGTCACTATCTACTGACAAACTGATGTTAGACAAAGTAATCTCTGAAAAAAACTATAGTCCCCTTGCTTCTCTATCAGCATTTATAAAAACACTAAAAACACAGAGTGACCAGGACAATGACAGCCAATAAAAACAGAGTTTGTAACCAGCCAATTAAAAACAGAGCTTGAATTTGAATCAGCCAATAAAAACAGAGCTTGAATTTGAATCTCAGCAGAGCCTCCCCCTCAGAGCCATATATGGCTCTGAGGGGGAGGGATCAGAATGCTTTGCCTGTTGAAAATTTTTCTAAGTTCTGCACTCTACAGAAAGTTACACATAGCACCTTTAATAAAACAGCTTTCATATGGAGGATTGTGTAAAACAGTTAACAGCATGGATTGACTCACAGTGAGAAGTTTAATATCAGTGACTTAAAGTTAGTTTAAATCCTCACATCCTGGCAGATTAATGTGTCTTTTATTTTTTATTTCAATACAGATACAGTTACAATTATAAGAATGTGAACAAAAAGAACAAGGGACAAGATAACAAGAACAAGGAACACAGAGAAAAAAAATTAACTATGCCAGGGGGGTGCCAGGTTTCTACAATGAGTGCATAAAAAATAAAATTATACATTAAATATATTCAAGGAGCTACAGCATTCTAACGTGTTTATAGCTTTCTTGTTGTTACTCTTAGAAATGGTGCATAAATATAATTCTATTTCTTTAATTAAGCCTGGAAAAAAAGGTGAAGATGATGAAAATTTACATTTGTGAATATGGTATTTGCCAAATATTATAATTAAATTAATTGCCAGGTTTTTTAACATTAAAATTCTTTTCGTGTGTAGTGATACACCTCGTCTCTGATATTTTAGGTTTCACACCTCTCTGAAACTCTAAGTGTTACACCTTCTTGAAGCCCTCAAGGAGACAAATTGACACTTATATTTTGTGACAATTATTATGAATTAATGGACACTAATTAATCAGATTGAACTTTCTCTTTAATGTGTGTTAATTCAGAATTGATCAAACAGTATTTTTGTCATTTCAATGATGATCTGTTACTTGCATGACTTTGACCCTTCGGCTGGTTTATTTCTGCAGAACAAGCAGTCTTTGAATCTAAAGCACAAGGTCAGGGTAAACTGTTAGCTGTTCAGCTTCCTTCTCTGTTTTGTCTATGAAGTTAGCCATAACATTTTCTATGCTCACAAGCAGGCCACCTGGCTGTTTGTGTAAACAGTTTTCCTGCTGTCCGTCAAGAGACTTTCGGCCTATGGGATCATACTTCCATCTTTTATTTTGTTAATACCCGCCAGTAGTCATTTAGGAGGTGGGTCAGATCCCGCCTCCCATATAATGGGCACTTCCTATTTGGAAGTTAGAGTTTTGGAGGAGAACGAACGGTCAACCTGCTCTCTCCTCTGGGAAAGCTGGAGACGTCCCGGTCAGGTGTCAACGACCCACGTCTCAGCGGGGATCATAGTAAAGCCTTACTTTGATCCATTCACTCTCCTTTCTGAAGAATTTGTTTTCTAAAGTTTTATTTTGAAAGTTCAACCAGTGCGATTGGAGTCTGTTCCTGCCGGTGAACGCGTGCTCCCGCTCGTCTGACCCAGTCATACACGCACGAAGTCATCTGGACGCTCACTGGACCACACAGTCCGTTAGTGTCCACAAACTTCTCAGTCCTCACCTCGCAAGACGTCTCGTCACCAGGTAAAGAGGCGTTGTTTGTATGCTGCACGTGTCGGAAGTACAGCTAAGATCCGTATGGGAAAGCTTGCCACCCTGGTTGGTTCAAAGTAAATAACTTTAGTTAACTTAGCTCCAGAACTCCTTCCTCCTATTTCTTATTTTTCATAAGCTATTTAATCTGTCAAGTAATGTGCCAACAGTTAAGTTTTAATTGTCTGTTTGTTTTAATTTGAATTCTTGTCAACGTAGTTATTAAATCAGAGCTAATATCGATACAAATGTTTAATGTAATTCTTGTGATAGTTTCAATAAAAGGTCTATTTTTTTGGTAGACCAATATAAATTGAAGTCTAAGCGTGAAATTACATTTCTTGTTAATCACAGTAAAAACAATTTAGTATCGGAAAAAGGAAGAACTCGCACTTTGGTGGCAGTTTGTGCAAGATTAAAGTCTGCTAAACTGCGCATCCAATAATGGTGGCTCAGTAAGTGTTTAAATACCTTACTATACATCATTATTAATCTATTACACGTGAAAGCCAAAAATAATGTGTTCATATCTTAATGAAAATTTTGAATCAATAATACAGACGATAAAATTATTTCAATGCTTCCAAAATGTCTTTATGATATAACAATTCCAAAATAAATGACTGATTGATTTGGAGAACTCTTTGCAAAATTTACAGTTGAGGTCAATTGTTTTAATATATTTCTTCATGAATTGATTAGTAGGATATATTCTGTGTAACAGTTTAAAGGAGACATCTTTCATTTTGTTGTTTATCATCAGTTTCTGATGAAATGCCCACACATTTTTCCATTGTGAATCAGGGACAAAGTTTCTCCAGTAGAAGACAGATGAGGGGTAAGAAACAATATCCTGCTGAAACAGGGCATGGATAATTCTGTTGTTCCTACATGTTGAAGAAAAACAAGCTTTACCAACAGTGGTGTCAGTTATATTCAACAAGGATTTCTTTTCATCAAAAACATTGTTTCTAAAGAGTTCACAAATTTCATTAGTAACAGCATCAAACACAATATCATACTAATTTGGTAGTGACAGCAAGGTTAAACTTCATGTTGAATTCATTATAACTGAGTAAACATCAGTTATAATGGTTTATGGATAATTTTTGGATCAGAGGATACTTGGCCTTCTATATTTAATTCATGGAGTGTATTGGATTTGGCACGATGTTTTTCTAGTTGAAATAAATAGGAGGAGTTACTTTCTCCTTCTTCCAACCATTTTAATCTTGATCTTACAAAGGCTCCTTCTGCCCTATTTTTATAAATTTCGTCCAGCTTATTCTGTAAAATAGCTAAATTTAATTTATCATTGTCTGAGAGGTCTAGAGGACTCTTTTTGGAGAGCGTCATAATTTCACCAATGATTTTATTTTCTTCAGCTTTCTTGGTCTTTTTAAAGTCAGAGCCAAATTGCCTTAGAAATTTTGTAGTCTCAAATTTAAATAACTCCCAGTTGACACCAAATTTATTTTCAGAGTTGGCTTTATCAAAAAAATAAGAGATTGTTTGGGAGATTTTTTGCTGTACTGGGTGCATTTTAAGTAATGAATTGTTTAAAATCCAGTAAGCTTTCCTATTCTGTGTTTGGCTTTCAGTAAAATGTAATGAAATAAATATTGCTTTGTGGTCAGTGAGAGGAGTCGGAAGAATGTTAACAGTAAAGTTATTATTTGGTAGGTGATCAGACACTAACCAATAATCAATACGAGATTGTTTAGATCCATCATTATTACTCCAGGTGTAAATAGTGTCTAAAGGAAATTTTTCTCTCCAGATGTCCTTTAAACTGTATCTCTGCATAAAAGATTTTAGAGGAGTGTTAGAATCTTGAGCTCGAGGAGGCCATTTGTCCAATTGATTGTTTAGTATCATATTGAAATCCCCTCCCATGAGGATAATTGCATTAGGAAATTTGTTTAGACCATCGGCTAGATTTTGTTCTATCAGAGAGAGAAGTTGTAAGTTTTCATTTTTTGAGTTATAACCATAAATATTTATGGTAATTATGATTTTATTATAGTATGACAATATTGTAAATACAAAATGTCCCTGAGAATCAGATTTATTCAAAAGGATGTCACCTTCAAATTTGTTTTTGAGTGTAAGAGTGCCAGCTGAATGCTGGCTACCATGTGATGAATATAGGGTGTTGCCCCACTGGTTTTTCCAAAAATTTATGTCATCACTAGTAGAGTGTGACTCTTGAAAGAAAAAAAGATCTGTATTTTGTTGTTTGGCAAAAAGAAATAAAGCTTTCCGTTTTGTGGAATTTTTTAACCCCCTGGCATTCAAAGAACATATAGATAACGACAGTGTTATAAAAAGAGATGTAAGTTTTAGTGAATGTGCTGTGTTGCTTTCAGCCTGTGCGCTGATTTACAGAAAAGTTGGAAGAATAAACCATAAATGTTATTTTTGTTAACGCTACTTAATAAGAACAATTTCAGAGAGCAAAAAGTGCAATCTGTTTTAGTTGAATTTGAATCTTCTACATCAAGATGAACTTTTTTCTGAACAAGGTGCATAAAATGCTAGTTTAAAGTCTCAGCTCCCAGTGCCTACAGATCTTGTGACTCCAGGATTCCTCTTCTATCCGGAGTTAGTAGGGGAGTGGAGTGTCCATGTTAGTTCACAGGGAGATCCACTTCTTTACCGTTCACGTAGGCTCGGGCTCCCACGAAGTAGGCGATCTTCCCCTCTTTTCTCGCTGCCTCGATCGCTGGCCAAAGTGCTGCTCTGGTTATCCGGTCCGCTGGACACAGGTCCTCTGTGAAGCGAAGATGGCGTTCCTTCAAGAAGGTGTTATTTTTTGCAGCTCTCCACACAGCATCTCTGTAGGTTCTGGAAGAAAACTGCAGGATGATTCCTCTAGGTTTATTATTATTTTCTTTTATTTTTCCCAAACGGTGGACAGTATCAATCACATCAGGTAGCTTGAGTTTCCCTTCAGGGAAGATGGTTTGACAGATCTTGATGGTTTCTTTTCTCACGTCTTCTTTTGAGACAGTTTCTGGAACACCGTAAAGTTTCAGATTCCCACGTCTGGAGTACCGCTCTGAATCAGTTAGTCTTTTTTCCAGCTGAAGAAGGGTAGCCTCATCTTTTTTAATTTTGTTCTCAATGTTGCCAACCCTTTTTTTCACGTCTTTAATTTCTTCAAAGGCAAAGTCAATTGATTTCTTGAGCCCCTCAATTTTTACTGAGTTGTCACCCACCATCTTTTCTACAGTGTCGAAGCGCGTGTTGATTAGCTTGGAGAGGGTTTTGATAATATCAGGGTTATTCACGCTTATCTCACCTTGTTCAATGAGTGCTTTTTTGTGAGCTGGTTCTTTAGAAGGTGTCCCCTCTGGTGAGATAGGCAGCAGTGGAAAGTCTTCTTCATCCGGAGGTAGGGGATTTGCCATTTTGATATAGTCGTGTCCCGCGTTAGCTACGTTCTTGCTTGCTGGAAGTTGGTGCTTTGTTCTCTTTGGAAGATCTTTTCCTATCTTTTGAAAACATTGTTGCGCTATCAAAAGGGTTTTGCTTCCCTGTTCAGATGAATAGCGCAAAGAAAGTAAAGTTTTAAGCGTTAAAATGAAGGTTTTCCAGTTGCATTAATAAGAATTGGCGCCACAGGTTGAAAAGGAGCGTCCGCTCACGCCGCCATCTTGGTCCGGTCCCCCTGTCAGATTAATGTGAGGACAGGTTGTTTTGGGGGTGCATTATTAAAAATAACCAGCAGGGAGCAGGATGATATCATTTTTGCCCCTGCTTGAATCATTTATTCAAGAATCATGTGGATGTTAATCACACTATTGAGATCAATTTTTCTTACATAAGTTTTTCTGCATCTTTCTCGTTCCACAGTTTTTTTTTTTTTTTTTAGGTCTTTTCTGTTTACAACTTTTTACTGCTCCTTTCACAGTTTGTTCTGGTTCAGCTTCCTTGTGCAAAAAATAAATAAAAAAATAAATAAAAATCTGCTTTCATCTAATTCCAGCTGTTTTGTGCTCCTGTCAGATTATTTCTGCTAACTACAAGATTTGTGTGCTTCTTCTAACTTATTTCTGTTAATTTAAATTTATTACGCTCTTTTCAGCTTATTTAAGTTTCATCTTTTTCTATTTCAGCTAGCTGCTTATGCTAATTGTAGCATTTTTGACCAATTCCTCATG
>JBBPBX010086096.1:4268-14968 GCA_038048925.1 Garcialebias charrua | reverse complement strand
TGGGCTGCTGTTGTTGGAGGTCTACAGTTGGGGAAAGGAACTTAGTTTAATAAAGATTGTGCAGAAGGAAAGCATAACAACTTTGAACACATCTGACTGGACTTACCATGCTGGCAAATGTGTCGAGAGCCTGGTCCAGATCAGAAGCTTTTTGGAAGAAAAGCTTCCAAACTTCCACTGGGTATGTCCTTTGACTATCCAATGAGCATTTCAACAGTGTCACCAAGTTTGTTTGTGTGAGGTGGGTAGCCTTAAGGGGAAAGCAAACATGGAGAAAAATGAACAAACAAACAAACAACAAAATAGTAATATTTTTATTGCTCATGGACATCAGTATCAGTGTCGTACTCCATTTGAATGTATTTTTGAAGTTTATATCACATAGACCAATCTTACCGAGGAACAAGCATGTTCAGTGATGGTAAAACTGCACAAGGTTGTGGCTGACGTGTCAGTTGCAAGTGTTTGCTGGAGTTGTGATCTGAGGCAAACACAATTACCGAGGAACAAGCATGTTCAGTGATGGTAAAACTGCACAAGGTTGTGGCTGACGTGTCAGTTGCAAGTGTTTGCTGGAGTTGTGATCTGAGGCAAACACAAAAGAAAACAGAGTTTCCTGTTAATTTTGCTGTGTAAAAGAACTTGGAAAACTATGCACGGGATTAATCAGTAAACCACTCACCCATTGACTGCAGCACAGATGTGGCTCTCTGTTAAAAGAACATATTTGTGCATCAGTCATAGGTTGGTCCAATTTTGACTGCTACAGCAAAAATAAAAATGGGTGATAATATTTAGACTTACCATCGACAGGTGTCATCTTACACTGAAGAAAAACAAGAAAAGCAACAATTATTAGTGTAGTGGATAAAGCTACGTGATTCTACATGACTTTAGCTCTGCAAACTTTACATAGAGATTGAGCAATACTTGTTTGTTTTCAATTTTCTATAAATAGTGTATCATCTATGGGTTAGATTCATGAAAACAATCTTACCGTAAAAGAATCTGGTATTGAACAACCTGTTTGAGAAAAACATGACATAAAGTATGGCATCAATACAGTGCTGCAAGCATGGTTGAACTAGGCTAAAGGAGAACTTTTAAAAGATAACTTTTCATCCAAATATTTCTGACACATACGTGGGAATGTCTGTTTGAGGGACTCCACGCTTGATCTCACACCCTCTGAAAGATCCAGTGGCAGGAACTGCAAACTTGTCAGGAGTCCGGTGCGTCTACAGAGAAGGAAGCAGCAAGCGTTGTATTATCTGGACCTAGAATTTAATATCTCATAAACCTCAAAACACTTTGTTTTGCTACTGAGAAATATCTCTTACATGGCTTCATAGGATGCACAGCTGATGATACTTGGGATCACAAGCAAGGAATCAGGATGGAGGCTTGCTATGACAGGAACAAGATAGACCTGGAACCACAGCTGATAGTCTTCTGGTTCAAAGTTGTCTAAATGAGGTTCGAGGGCTGTCAAAGTTGTGTTCAAGATGGTGTCTCGTACATCTGCATTTGGGATGAAGGTGATGTTTTCCTGGAAAGAAAAACATTCAAGTGTCGTTGAAGATGGCAATTGTCTTTTTGTAATGGCTTGATAAAAAGGGTGAGATTGGCAGTACACTGATGTACTCTAGAACATATAAACGTGGGAATGAAAGCAACTTGGTGGAGCTGTCCATAAAGATTTATAAGCAGAAGTGTGTTGTTTGACTTTATGTGTTTGTCCCTGCTAAAATGGCTAAATGTTAGGCACTTACCTGCTTGCTGACTTCTGCAAAACTCTGGAAGAACTCAGTGAGCTGCTCAATATTGCCAGATAAGGTCAAGCTTGTGAGGACTGCCCTGATGAACGTTTCCCCACACCATGTGTCGTTGTGTCCCTGGGCAAGACACTTAACCCCGAGTTTCTCCCGGTAGGACTGGATGGCGCCTTGCATGGCAGTCTGCCGCTACCGGTGTATGAATGTGTATGAATGGTTGGATGGTTGGTATTGTAAAGCGCTTTGGGGCCCCTCATAGGGGGCTGGAAAGCGCTATATAAATAAGCTCCATTTACCATTTGTCCTTCGTCCAGGAAGGACAAAGATGCCTTCCTGACAAAACCGCCGTTCACATAAAGCGCATGTGTCTCCGCGGAGAAACTTATGAACCGACACGGTCCATAGCAGGGTTTCCAGGCCGAAGGCCTGTAAGTCGATGTCCTCGTAAGTCGGGGACCACCTGTACAATCCCGCCGCCTTCAGATAAAAGTGACCAATGCAATCCCGCCTTGACCATGGAATAGGTGATATTTAGTATTTTTATTCTTACAGAATTTGTGTTCTCTCCATATCAGTTTGTTCATTCATTCATTCAACCTTTATTTATACAGGCTGGACTCGTTGAGCCACGGGGACTCATTTACAAGAGGGACCTGTCTCACTCACACCTAGGGTCAATTTAGAGTTAACAATCAGCCTAACATGCATGTTTTTGGACTGTGGGAGGAAACCGGAGCACCCGGAGAAAACCCACGCATGCACGGAGAGAACATGCAAACTCCACCCAGAAAGGCCCCCGGACCAGGATTTGAACCGGGGACCTGCTCGCTTAGAGGCAGTCAAAGTCAACTTTATTGTCAGAACTGCAATATGTACAGGACATACACAGGACCGAAATTGCGTTTCTCTCAGTCCCTCGGTGCAACAGTAACCATCTAAACACTAAACACTAAAACATTTAATAAACATAAGCATAAAATAGTAAAAAAGTGTAACACTGTCCTGAGTTTTTTCATAATAGTATAAAAGTATGAAAATTTACACCAACACTGAAACACCAAACACCCCTAAAACACCAAACACCCAATGAACATAAGCATAAAATGAAATAATAAAAGTGTAATACTGTCCTGAGTTTTTGCATAGTAGTATAAAAAGTATAAAACGTATATCTATAAAATAAACTGAAGTTTCTAGCGTTGACATTTGCAAAGAGTCATCAACATCTCCAAAAGTTTGGTCTGTGTTGTAAAAAGCTGCACTTTGAACCTGCAGAAGGAATGTTGTTGTTGGAATATGGGGGAGGTGTTTTGTTTTGGCTACTGGGGGGATGTTTTGAGCACACAAAAGACTTCAGCCCCAGGGGGTCACACAAACCTAATGGAATGCAAATCCTTCAATCTGTCATTTTACAGTCTCTGGTAAGTGTAGTACTCATCTGAATATTCTGGTATTCCTAGTGTTAAGCTCTTCAATTTTCCTATCATAAACCTGTTCTTCGCAATGGCAGAGAATAATGTCTCCGTCCTTGGTAGTCACAACAACTCTGTCTGAGGTTGCACCGGCGTTTATCCAATAAAAGTATATAATTACCATGGCTAAGGTACAAGGTGATGTCTGCATCCCGTTCCCTGGTTCTTTATGTTGGGTGGCTGGCTATCTGCTAGTTCCTAATTGCTCTTGATGTAAGTTCTCTGGGGTACCGCTCTCTGCTGCTTCAGGGCTGTGAAGTGACTATTTCCTTGTGGCTCTGGCTCTTTATTCTGGGCCAGCGCCCAGTTATGGTGGGAGTGGCTCAGAGCTCCTTCCCCTTCTGTGGCACATGGCTTTGAGACCTTCTTGTAGGATTAAACGTCCTAATAAGGCAATAACTATCAGGCCGACTACGCTTGCCAAATAAGGCCAGATCTGAAGGAGCAGTTCAAGCATCTACCCTTCAACTATATTTCCTCCTTCCTTGATCACTTCTCCAACTCCATGTATGGCCTCTTTAACTTTGCGGCCTACGGTTTAACTAACAGTCTCATACCATGCGCAGCTATGCAGATTCTCTTTATCACCACATTCTTTCCAGCTTTCTTCTGGATACTGACAAGTTAGGTTGGAATAGATTTGGTTCGGGCTTGCCCATTCGTATCCATTTATCTCGTCTCCGAGGCACATGCTACGCCTTGCTGCATGCCCCTTGGCCAGAGCAATCATGGAATTTGAGACAAATGGGATTATCACTCCTTGAATGTGTTTTCTAGTTTTTAACTTATGTCCTAATATGATATTAGTACAAGTTGTATCATCAGGCACGGACCTTCTCCATATTTTACCATATTTCTTCCACACTACTTCAGAGGCTTGGGTTGAGTATTCTCCTGCATAATATGATTCACAATAGCTTTCATATCCAAGCAGCTCTTAACAAGGTCTTCGAGCCAGACTAATCACATACACTGTCTGTTTTTCATTACAGATCATTTTCCATGGCCTAGGACTAACATACCTGTCTGGGTAGTATAGAGCACTTGCCCATATATCTTGCTCTTTGGAATACACAGTGGCTAAGAACTGATATCGAAATCCAATAATTATTTGACTGGGGCTACCCACTCTTTTATTTCTTCTTCCTGAAATACCCACCAGGTCCGTGTCTTATCTCTCTTATGGTATTCGTGCCAGGCTTGGAGCAATATTTTAACTGTCTGTGCCTTTCTCAGAACGGTACAATCATAATGCCATGTAGACATGACAGCTACCTCAGTCTCCCACAGCCTGCATCTTGGGGATGCTCCACTACTCTCCCATATTGAGTTATTAAGACTAAGGAAAATTCGTTCAGCTACACATTTGTCGATTTTGTCAAAGTCACCTTTCGGTGCCTTAAGGAGTTCATCTGGTCTAGGCAGCTTTTGTACGAACATGTCAGAATAGTATGGCCCCATTAAGTCCATGTGAAGTCTAGAGTGTCCTTCTACAAAATCACCTTCAAAATGGGATAACTCTGGGACTATCTAGACCCATGGTAATGTCATATTTAACCAATTTTCGTGCCAAGCATTAGCAGGATGAAATATAGCTGCCCAATTCCAATAATAATATTTCTGATTCCAAACTGGTGTTATTGGTAAATAATATTGAGATTTGCACTCACCATTCAGGTTCAAATAGCAGATTGGTAGTTTCTAATTTATTTTCCTTGCAATATTCTGTGTAGGCCTGTGCCTTTGCTATGTCATATTTGGGGTATACATAGTGTCTCACCACTGGGCCTATGCCTAATACTCCTCTGGCTACGTCCTCGGGAGTGGATGGTGCACCAGTATACCACTGGCGGGTTGTTCCCCCAGTGGGCCGCACTTTGTGTCTTGGTTCGGTTGCGTTGGGTTTAAGCGCTTTCTCGTGTTTAACAGTGTGAATAGTTTTGACTTTGGTTAAGCTTTGATTTCCTTCAGTGCGGTTTCTTTTGATGGGAGGAGGGTTTTGGTCACAGTCCAGATGGAGGTTGCCCCAAAACTCCCAACGAGGGAGAATTGCTTGACAACTGTCCTCTTCTTCTTTAGGTGGTGCGGGATAGATCACTTCTGTATCCCAGTAACCTTGATGTGCCAACCCTGGTAGTGGTCGACAGGCACGATCACATTGCCATTCAAATGGTTGTTTGTCTGGATGGATCCAATTACATCTCATCAATCTTCTAACATGTTTTTCTAAGATTACTGTCCAAACAACAAACCTGTCCTGCAAAATTAGCAGGTCAGTGATAGTCCAGGACACTCCGGTCAGGTTTTCAGCATCAACAGCTGTGTACCATTTAGGCATGTTGTTCAGTTTTCTTCTCCAGGCTTGGTAGCCTGCTCGTCTCACTCGGTTCCAGGTCAAAGTCTGGTTCTGAACGTTCTCACTTTGATTCCATGGCATGAAGATGTTCTTTCGTGTGATGTCCCAGCAGGTCATGTTCGCATATTTGGATCTCCCGTGGGAGACTTTCACATGCGTTAGGCTCCATGGTCTGATTCCGGCTTGATACAAAATAACCAAAAACATAACTAAGCCTTTTAACAGTACGAGTACCCGCAGCAGGGCTCGTAGACAAGTCGCTTTGTCCATTCTCGTAATCTGTTAGTAATGGGATAAGCTTCTTCTCTGATAATCCCTAAAGCACTTAATTCCCTCACAATTTTGTTCATTTCTTCTACTGCTCCTGGGTTCAACGGGTACTGTCTTACCGGTGGATGTACACCTCCTTCAATTGTATGTACAATTGATAGGCCTAAATCTCCACAATCATTTTTAAATCTGGCCACTGAGGCTGACTCGATGATTTGTTTTAACTTCTCCTTCCCAGCCAGGGAGAAGTCGCTTTCATTTACTCTTTGTTCTGTTACTTCGGGGATATTTACAGGTTTATACCATTCTTCTGATTCATGTTTTTCATAAGTGGGCCCTATTTTTACTAACCTGGATTTAAGCATATCCAGTCGTCTGTTTAGAGCCCTGCTGTCTTTTCATGGTTTTCTTAATTCTTTCAAATCAGTTATTGCTACTAGGTTGTATGGTCCTTTGATCCAAACAATCCCGTGCCATAATGCATAAGGCATTTTTTCTACGGTTCCATTAGCCAATTGAACCGTTAGGTGTCCTATTGTTTTTAGGTTTTTGCGGGTCATAGAGCCCCAGAGTCTATCAGATAGGGCTCTCCGTCCACTTTGGTGTGGATTTCGTCCCCATCTCAATAAGCACCTTCTAGGGTGACCCGCGACCTATCAGCCATTATTTAGCTGGCCTTCCATCCCTTTTCTTTCGGGATTCCTGGAGGGCCTGTCTTTGTTCTGGGGTCATTCTATTATATTCTTCTGTAGGCACATAGTCGCTCTTTCTCTGAGGTTCTGCGTTTCCAGGTGACGCTTGAAACCTTCTCGGCTGTTGGTTTCTGTACTGCTGTTCTGGCTGGGGCCTCTGAGACCATTTTCCATACTGTGGTTCTGATTGTGGTCTTTGGGGCCTTTCCCTGTATTGTGGCTCTGACTACCTTGGGGGCCCTCTATATTGTTGCTGAGGAATGAAGATCCATCCACGTACAATGTTGTCATATCTTTGCAGATATTGTCATCAAAGAAGTGGTGATTCGGGTTTTCAGTTACTGGGGGGTTTTACCTCAACCAGCGGCTGGGTGGCTGGTACATCTTGTGTACACTTTTGGCAGATTGCCAAGTCCGTCCCCAGATGTGACTTCTTGTTTTGACCATAACGTATGTCTAGGTTAAAACTTTGAAGCGCCATGAGCCACGTTGCAACACGTGAGTTTGTTACCACACCATCTCTGATGCGTTCACTGTTAAGAAAAGTCACTGGCTGGTGTTGTGTTTCCACAATGATTTTCTGTCCACCAATGTAGCTGGAGAAATGTTTAACTGCCCACACTGTGGTCAGTAAAGCTTTCTCACAGTCTGAGAATCTCAACTCGGGGCCTGCCATCGTCTTGCTGGCGTAGGCCACCACACGCTTGTCTCTGTCATGTATCTGGTACAGACCTGCACTTATACAATGAGCTGAGATGCCCACTTCCAAGTAAAACTCTTTGTTGTAGTCTGGGTAGACTAAACATGGGGCTGACTTGATCCTGTTTATAAGAGCGTCCATTGCCTGCTGCTGTTTGTCAGTCCAGACAAATGGAACATCTTTCATTAGGAGTTCAGTCAGTGGCTTTGCAAGGTCTGCATAGTTTTCTATGAACAGGTTCGAGTAGTTACGACGCCCTGAAAACTGATGGAGAAAGGGGCCGCGTACGGGCCATAAAGGATTTAGGGGGAGTCAGTATTAAGCTGACCTCTTTACCTTAATTAATTTACTTATTCAGATTGCATAGTAATTTCACGGATTCTTTTCTTTTTCAGTTTACCCAATATTTCTGTGATCTTTATGATGGATAAATAAATAAAGCCATTAAGTGACAGAGAACGTTGACTTAGTTTGGTATGTCAAAGACACTACCATTTATTTATAATAAATCAACTAAAATCAACATCATTACACTTGATTGACATGATTCGCACTTTCTTGCAATTTAATACGTCAGCACATTTAAATTGTACACAACAGACATAAATATAGGATGTCATTATACTTAGTCTGTGGCTCTTTAGCTTAAACATAGTTACCAGACAGAATGGAGATAGGGAGAGGTTAAGAGAGGAAGTTATTGATCTTAAAGCTGCAGTATGTAGCTTTTTTTATGAACATATTTCTTCACTCTGTCACTACCTCCTGACAGACTGATGTTAGCCAGGTAATCTCTGAAAAAAAAA
Source organism: Garcialebias charrua (assembly GCA_038048925.1). NCBI lineage: Eukaryota > Metazoa > Chordata > Actinopteri > Cyprinodontiformes > Rivulidae > Garcialebias > Garcialebias charrua. Next base: position 6,897 of record JBBPBX010086096.1, on the reverse strand, counting down.
AAAAAAATTGTCCCCTTGCTTCTCCAGGTGGTAAATAAGCATTTCTAAAAAGAAAAGGTGACCCACCATTTTCCAGCCAATAAAAACAGAGTTTGTAACCAGCCAATAAAAACAGAGCTTGAATTTGAATCAGCCAATAAAAACAGAGCTTGAATTTGAAATTTAACAGACCACAAGGGGGCAGAGCGGGATCAGAATGCTTTGCCTGTTGAAAATATTTCTAAGTGCTGGAGTTCTACAGAAACTGCATACTGTACCTTTAAGTTTAACCAGATGACACTTTCCATCCGATTTCTGCTAAATCCAGGTACGTTTGTAAACAGCTCTTTACCTTTAAGACGACTAGTCTTATAAGGAGATGGTACCAGCCTTTCAGGCGTACAGAATCGTTGCAGGTCCAGTACGTCCGAACCGGTTATCGTTTACGTTTCAACGTCTCCTGGGATCCGCGTCGATCATCAGAAAATGCATCAGCTCCTGGCCTCTGACTTCAAGATAACTTATTCCAGGAAGGAATAAACAAAGTTTTAGCTTACGCTCATTCAAAGTGGACTCATAACATGTTATTAGTCCTTAACTGGATGATGTGTCCTTAACGTGTGACTGAGTTCATCCAGCTCTTTGGGACGACCTCACATTTTGAAGTTCCCAGCAGACTCAGTCTATTCCAGCTTAACTTAGAACTTTAAGAAAGAACTCTGAGACTTGTCTCTTTCCCATTGGTTCAAAATAAACAGTCGATGAGTTCACTTGCTGTTATCACGACCCAAGGTTACAGCCAGCAGCAGAGGAAATGTTTAGGAAAAGACAGACTCATAGACTCCAAGAGGAAAAATACTTGGATTAGCGTCTTAACACTTCTAGAACAAATCTGCAAATCACAATAACACATAAAATTCACTCTGACACCATTATATGGTCAAGTAACACAGTAATACTCCATATTAAAAGAATAACAGCATATAACATATATCATGAAAATGACAAAAGTTATTCTTTTGATTACATTAGAATAAAATCAAAGATAGAAATAGTCTCTTTTGGTGACTATGTTCTCAGATTACAACTAATGGAATAATTTGTAGTAAATGTCTTGTTTTACTGAGAGGTCAGTAAAGGTCATCACTGGACAGTTCAAAAACCTTAGTTTGACCCTGGGTAGGTCCACTACAGTGCCCTTAACTGTCTTACCTCTGTCTAGTATTCTGATCCAGCTGCAGAGTTCAGGACCTTTCTGAAAATCTTGTTGTGGATTTTATAGTTGTTTTTTGTAAATACCAGCAGCCCATCGCCATCCAACTCAAAGGGGCTCCCTACCAAACTATACACATTAATCCCATTTTGGAGTTTTAGGACCCGAGCCTCTTCAGGCATTGGTCCAAGGGGTTTTGAGAATTGGATTGTTTCTTTTTGTGGTTTGGGAGGATGTTCGCTCCTCGGTTTTGCCCTAGGGGTTAGTTCAAGTTCCCTTTTGAGGAACTCTGAGAAAGTTTGTCCCGTCCTACCTGATCCGGGAGGGAGCTCAAAACCTGATTCAATATGTTTTGTCTTAGAGCTATGTTTCTTTGGACTCTCTTTAGGGGTTCGTGAGGAGTCTGTCTGGAGATGTTTATTTTCCTGTTACAATTTTATCTTTCTTGCCGGGTTTTGCACATTCGCTTTTGATGCTGGTGTTGCTCTCCAGTGTTCGGCTAGTCGGTCTGCTAGGGCTCAGGCCATAAGTGTTAGTCCTTCTTTAGATCCATACTCTGTGTCACTGGCATCTGGCTCTTCGTCGTTTTTCTTTGCTCCATACTTTCCGGCCAGGCCTGTAGCAGAAGACCCCTGATTCCCTTCATCTCCCGACGCTCTTGTTCCTGAATCAGAATCATACTTAGGGATTTCTCTGTATTCTCCTAAGTTTGGGTTGAAGTTCCATGAATTGGGTCCCTGGTTTGAAGCTGGTTTGATGGGCCCTACTCCTAGCCCACTAATGCCTCGCTCTTTTGGTATTACTTTATTCCGATCTTTTATCATTTGCTTGTACCGTCCCAGTCTACCTAGCTCTTCCGCATACTCTTGATATCTCGAGGCCGCTCTTACTGAGACGTCCCTAATGCTCCAACCTATATCCAACCTCAGACACGTACTCCTGTGGGACCCTCCGACCTTGGGGGGTTTGTTCCCACTTCTCGATCCCGACAAAAACGATTTTTCTCTGTTGTACATAACGATCAACTTCATCATTACCTTGCCAGTGCTTTCCTTCTCTGGTGTGGGATCTATGGTGCTCGACTTCCAATTGCAGGTTCAGCCTAATTTCAGCTATTTTCTTCCACAAGTCATGATGAGCCACCAATTTCCCTTTAGCACTCTCAAATCCATTTTCTTCCCAAATGGATAAGTCTTCATTCAGAGCCTGTGTACTGTGACTGTCAGTCCCTACTCGTGCTGTTTTTACTTTTCTGTGAGTTAGTTCTAGCAATCCTTCGAGTACTGCCGTAACTTCTCCAGTTTGCGCACTTCCTGGCACTCTCCCCTCCTACGGCAGCACTCGTTTTCTTGAAATTTAAGGATAAATCCCCAGTGTGCTACCTGATCTGTTCCTTTTTTAGATCCGTCGGTGTAGAGAGTCCAGTCGTGTGTTTTT
>JBBPBX010086095.1:0-14968 GCA_038048925.1 Garcialebias charrua | reverse complement strand
TGATGTAAATGTGCAGTTACATTAGAAGTGATCCATTGATGTCAGTGTTTAATTTCTTATCAATACGACTCATCACAGTCATCTGTGTCAGTCATCATACAGGTCCCTCTTGTAAATGAGTCCCCGTGGCTCAACAAGGATAGCCTGTATAAATAAAGGTTGAATGAATGAAAAAAATCTCCATCTAATCATAGCTTGTTGTGCGGTGAGATTAGGGGAATCTGAAAGTTCTGCACCATAACTCATGTTCCCTGAAGGAATGGAACGAGGTACAACACTATTGCTATGGGAAATTACGCCCCCGCGCGATTACCTGAAGGAATACATTCACACCTTTACGGCAGGGGGCGTCAGCGTCACCCCAGAGACCCCGCCCTCTGGGTACTTAAGACGCGGACGCCCATCCTACTTTCTCCAAGTGCACTTCACCGAGCTTCAGCATTGAAAAGGGCCAACTGTGTTGCACCTCGTTCCCTTCCTTCAGGGAACATGAGTTATGGTGCATAACTTTCAGTTCCCTTATCAGTCAGGTCTCTCGGTGCAACACTATTGCTATGGGAACGTAATTCATTCACGCCCTTGAAATGCTCAGTAAAATGCATGCTTGTGAGAACTTCAGCCTTATACATCAGGCGTTTTGACTGTTCTCTACTCTGAGTTAGAGAGTACAGCCTGAGTGACGTCACATGCAGTGACATCCAAACTATAATGCTTTGCAAACATGTTCGTTGAACTCCAGTTTGCAGTAGCACAGACGTTTGCAACTGGTACGCCCTTAAAAAGGGACCACGAGGCAGCTAGGCCTCAAGTGGAATGGGCGTGTACCCCAGAGGGCACCTGTTGACCTTTGCTGCTGTATGCCCTCTCTAAGGCCTCAATCACCCAGTGTGAGAGGCGCTGCTTTGAAAGGGCTCTGCCAGCAGCTGGATTGGCAAAACATACGAACAGCTGGTTTGATTATCTCCAACTGACAGTTCTTTCAATGTAAGCACTTAGGGCCCTGACAGGGCAGAGTGCATTCCACCTCCTTTGTCCTTCAGAGAGGACAGGGTAGGGAGGAAAAGTTGAGAGACCAAAATCCAGACTTCTGGGATTTAGAATTGGAACCTTTGGCACTTACGCAGGGTTTGGACGCAAGGTGACCTTTGACCCGTCAGGGGCAAACCTAGTACACATTGGGTGTACAGAGAAAACGTGGAGGTCACCCACACATTTAGCTGAGCAAAGAGCTAAGAGCAAGGCAGTTTTATAAGATAACAAAATCCATCTTAATGCTGCTAATAGGCTCAAATGGAGGCTCACAAAGAGCATTTAGGACTAACTGTAGGTCCCAATCAGGGGCCAAAGTCTTGCTGGGGGGTCTTTTCCTCAGTACGCCCATCATGAAACGTATCATGAGAGGGTGAGCACCGGCATTTTCTCTCCCTAAGTGCAGGGGCATCTCAGGGTCATGCAGGCCTCTGCTTTCTCTCTGCACCGCAGGAGAAGTACTGGGGTGACCCGTGACTTCTGCACAGAGACGTGGCTTTTCTTTTCCTTTTGTTGGTGGCCCCCTGCAGCTCCTGCAGCTTTTCTGCCTGGTGGGCCTGCAGCATCGAGGCCGCTCGTCCTTGTCCACCCCACCAGGGTCCCTCGGGCCCTGACATGGTTAACGTTCGAGAGTCATCCATAGCCTCATAGGTGGATGAGCTCTCAGCATCACAATGTTCTCGTCGTGGACATAGGAAAACTACCAGTTAGCATAGCTGAACAGTTTAACTGAAATTCCTCCTCCTGGACTGTGCTGATCAGAGAGCCTCCTTGTTAGCAGGGGCTAAACGTGGAGGTACTCATGGGCCCGCTAGCGGTGCTAAATGGGCCATCGAGCAGCATAGCATCGGTAAATAAACTTAGTTATGCGATGAACTCTATCGTCGATTCGGCTACACAGGATAGCGAAACAGGCAAAACATGAGAAGGTTAGCTAGCAAGCTAGACCAAGTCATTTTCACATACCTCACACTGGAGTCCTTATTTGTCCGCTCGTAGCCGCGCTAATCGTGTTAGCAACGCTGATCGTTCGCCTCGTGTTGTCATGGGTGCTCTCGGTTAGCCGGGCTAACCGTGGGAGCTAGCCAGTTAGCAGCGGGGTTACTCAATTTTCACTTGCCTTTCTCCGGGGTCATCCGCGAGAAAAGCATTGAGTGTCTTCGCTTGTGGCATCCCTGAGCCAACCGGACAGGCCTCGTGCGTGTCCGGTGCTGAAAGGGGGTAGCCAGATCCGGTGAAGCAGCTTCGGGAGCCGGAGCTCGCTGGACTGCTGGAGTTCTTCTTCCGAAGAAGTCCTCTCGCTGAGCTGCTTGCGGCTGTTAGCCTGTTAGCCCCGTTAGCTTAACAGGTAGCGAGTCGTGCGGTTATCGTCTGCTAACCGAGCGGCGGAACAACAGAAAAGAAAAGGCCCGGGAGCTGGGGCTCGCTGGCCTGCTGGTCTTCTTAGAGTTTTGGGTTTTCGCTTTACCTTCTCAGGAGCCATGGCTGAGAAGAGTCGAGCTCGTTAGCAGTGCTAACGTTGTCCGGAGACATCTCCTTCGTCGCGTCGCTTTCGCTGGCTAGCCTGCTACTCGTTAGCAGGGTAGCGGTGTGACGCAGTTAGCACCGTTGAGTGAAGCAGCTGCGAAGAGAGAAGCTTTGAGGTTAGGAGAAAAAAACGCTGGACTAGCCTTCGCCAGCCCAGCAATACGCAGGAAATTTCTCTGTACGCTCAGCGTAGGGGGCAAGCTCACCTCTGGTCGAGCGATGTAACAACAGAGAAGTCCCACGAAGTTCAGGTTTAAGCGAGGTGAAGGGCAAAAAGAGAAAGTAGGATGGGCGTCCGCGTCTTAAGTACCCAGAGGGCAGGGTCTCTGGGGTGACGCTGGCGCCCCCTGCCATAAAGGCGTGAATGTATTCCTTCAGGTAATCGCGTGGGGGCGCAATTTCCCATAGCAATAGTGTTGCACCGAGAGACCTGACTGATGAGGGAACCTTCAGGTTCCTGACTCTTGTTTATACCCAGTAATTCCATTAGCATGACTTAGCAAGTTACTTTAACTTTCAATCTTAGTTTTAAAACACTCAACAGATTTGTATCTTGTCTCTCCATCTGTAGCATCTAGTGTTTTTCTGGACGTAGCGTTGTTGGTCTGATTTAGTTCTTGCTTTGCCCCTGCTGTCACCAGCAACACAAACGTTTACAAAATAATAATAATAATAATAATAATGTCTTTTCCTGTCATCTGCGTATGTTTCCCATACACAGACGAAATTCGTCTCTGCATTTAACCCAACCACCTACCAGGTGGTGCAGTGAGCAGCCCGAAAGCGCCCGGGGAGCTGGAGAAATAGGTGTGCACTCATAGACACCCCAATGTGGGTAGTGGCCGGGACGCGAACCCGCGTCCTTCGGGTCCCAAGTCAAAAGCCCTGCCACTAGACCATAGCTGAGCAGACAGGAGAATGCGCTAATATCGGAAAGTGCTCCCATCTGCTTGTCTTGCGTTGTCAATAACTGAGTCTACGGCTGAAATTAGAGCCATCAACAAGTATCCAGGCAGTGCTTTTGTCATCATATCATCCATCCTGCCAGTCTGGCAGTCAGCATTGACAAGAGCCACATGTAGAACGCCATTCCAAAACTCCAAATCACAGATGTTTTGATAACAGTGTTTGGCATGGAAAAGAAACTATATCCATTAATACAGAATTCACACTGTCTGCTGCCTGGAATATTTTCCTTGGGGAAAGTAATTGTATTTTGGTTACAATACACCACTTTATGGTGTAGTACAGAAACTGCCCCACTATCAGTCTGTGGAGGTAAGACGGTTCAGACCAGCTGGTTCTGAGAAGTTTTGTTAAACAGGATGCGTAATAGAAACATAGATCATCTAAACTCTTGTAAATCCCTCTTCTAAATCCCTCTTGTAAATGAGTCCCCGTGGCTCAACGAGGCTAGCCTGTATAAATAAAGGTTGAATGAAATGAAAAAACATTTAGAAAGGTACATATGAGGGTATGTGTTGAGTTTCAATACTCAGAGAACACAACATCTCAGACAGCTGGAGTGTAAAAGACTATAAAGTGATTTTTAACTTGCTGTACCCTTTAGAAAAATAAAAAACAAGAGATGATATAAAAAAAGATTCAAGCTCTTTACACCTTTAACTGAATCCTCACTCCCCCCAATTTTTAAGCCAAAGCAAAAATTCATCAGAAACATTCGACAGATGGGTGCCATTAGCTGGGCCAAACCATTAATAAACATGAAATGTTTTTAAACTCCAAGATGGCGATAAGTGCAGTCATCATAAATGATGGACATGAAACCTTCTTTTATGGTTTCCATATGTCAACCATAATGTTTACAGCATGCCACTTGAAATTTATTTCTTTCCTCGTGGTTTTTCTTACATTACTTCCTGTCCTGGGTGTGGGTTTCTTTTTCTGCAGGGGGACTTTAACACAGAAGCTGATAGTTTTATATATACAGTATATATAATTGTGGTGTTCGTAAATGTAATAGTTTTAATGCTAATTATTTTAGGTTAAGGTGGTGACTCTTGGATGAATTTAGGTTTAAGTCCCTAAATCAGCCACTTCAGACCTATTGATCATCTTGTTTCTTAACCCCAAGTCCCCTTTAATACTGACTGCCTCAACAGCACCCAACCACTCCCCTCCCTCATCCATCACCCCGTCTCTGTGTGGGCAGACCTTCAAATCTTTTATTTTTATCTCCTCGGCTACATCATTTGTCGCTGTGGAGACTTGACGTGTGTGGATTTGATGGCCTGGTGGGGGTTTGGGGTTAAAGAGCTGCAGTGATCACGGGAGTGTGGAAAGCCACCCTGGTGCAAAGCAATCATAGCCGGCTCTCTATCATCCTGCCCCCTCCATCCTACCTCTCTCAACCCATCACCCCTCAGAGGTGGCTCTTGTGCCCCCTCCATTATTCCCAGCTCACTAGTCAGAAAATTAGGGTAAAACTCGGCAGGCCTTCCTCCTCTCTCCAGCTCCCCTTCTGTCTGTCCTTCCACATTCCCACCTTCCATTTCTCACCCATTACTCCCAGTTCACTGGTTGGTATATGGAGGGTGACTATGGGCCAATTCAATCTCGCGTCCCCGTCAAGCCACTCAGTCTCCTGAAGTACCTCAGCCTCGCATCTATATATACCCACCCAGCAAGTTATCACTGTTTTCTGTTTCCTCACACCACCCGTCCCTTCCTCCAACACAGCACTTCCTATTTTCTTATGTCAGTCTTGCTTTTCTGGACACTCTTTTCTGACTTTTCTCAGTCCTGTGTCTCAAGTTTATTTCTAAGATGGACTTGTACCAAGAAAGTTACACTATATGACTAGTATGTAGTTTGTAGAGTTATTTTTGTGGCTGTATTTGTGACAACAAAACTAGAGCGGCAACTGTAATTAGTTTGCCAAAGTGTGTATTTTTTTTTTAACTTAATGCTTACATTAGACCAAATTAAACCAGTTTAATGCATTTACAACAAAATTTTGCACAAGGGCAGATGTGTACAGTATAAGTAATTTCCTGGGTGGCTTCGACCTGCCGAACCTTATTGGGTGAGCTCATCATCTTTACCAGTGCTGCAGTTTTTTTCCTTTTCTTGCATTATAATAACCTGGGTTATGTCCGGAAACATCTCATTTAAAGAAGCAAAGCTTTTGTAACATGTCCCTTGAAAATAAAGCCTATTTAGCTGGATTAGGTTCTAAGCAACATTTGCATTATGTTGAAGACCTGACCCAGTGAGTTAGCTTTTCACAATTGATGGGATAAAAGAAAAACAATCCTACTTTAGCCAGTTCCTAAATAATCTGACTTGGGACAATTAAAGTAAAAGCTGTCATGATTTCAAAAAAAGTTAGATAAAAAAAAAGGATTAATGTGAAACATCTCGGAGGATAGTCAAAATGCAGTCATCCATCTGTCTATAAATTAAAGTACATTCTCATCCGTTAGTTTTCAAGACTTTTATCAACATTCCAGTTAATGGATGACACAAACCTGCTTTATGGATTCATATACCTTTGACCCTGTTGGGTTTGTGTTATTAAAACAGTAATTAGGAGAGGAAAACACAAAAGGCAAATCTAGTCACAAACACTTGCCTCATTGTACTGCTCATAACAGACCATCTGAAGCTGTAAATATCTGATTACAGGTCATTTTAGGTTCTTTTTCAGTAGTAGTTAATTTGTTGTTATTTGGTACAAAAGCAGCTTTTCAGTCTAACCGTAACTACGGTGACGTTTTTGATTAAACTGGATGTTTTAGCTTTAGGTCTCTGCTCAGCTCTTAAACTCGAGTTTAAATTGTGATTTCTGAAAGCTGTAAAGTAAATTTATTCTACGTCTGTAAACTGGGCCACAACTTTCTCTGTGAAAAGATTTAATTCCAGTTTTTTTATATGCTCCAGTTTCTTACACATTATGCTGTTTACTGTGTAGATGTTACCGTTGGCCGCAGAAAGAAAAATGAGAATTGCTCAAGTACAAACAACTCTTTGTTATACATTTTTTGTAAAGCTACAATTTATTGTATAGAGTAGACTGTAGGCCATGAGGAGAGGAAACACATGACGTTAGGCAAACATTATATTCTGTAAGATTAGTGATGAAGTGTTTCAACTAAGTGCAAGTTTCCCTAAGTCTCTTGTAGGGCTGAGACCAGATACTGGTTCTGATGCTGAAACTGTATGACTTTAGGAATACTAGTACAGTATATAGTTGGCTTGTACAGTGGTTTATTGCCATGTGTATTTAATGATTTAGGTTTTTCCCAGGAGACCAAAGCCATTCAGATCACACGTGTTTATAGACAGAACAGGTTTGATTCAAAGGCAGCTCAGTCAGTTAACCTGTAATATCACCACAATGTGCAAAATAAATCACAAGGTCTTGTTTCATAATAAAGTTTATTCTATATTACAAATAGTATTTTATTCTTGACTGCAAAATAGGAATGCATTATATTTACATACACAGGTATACAATTAATTATAACAAAGTTAGAGAAGCTCGCCTTAAATCCCCCAGGTTTGTCTCTCTCCATAAGATACTCTTTATCTTTCAAATATGATCTAGTAAAAGTCTTTTCTAGCATGTTGGTGGAACACCTGCGATAACACTGAGCTAGGAGGACAGTTTTATTTCCTACACAATGTTAGAAGGTGGAAACTTCATCTGAGCTCCCTACAACATGGTGCAACTACAAGCAGATGACCTCTGGAGGGGAGAGGGATTCATATTGTGCAGATCTGTAACGGCAACCAAAGATTGTTTGTGCTACTTCATTTTGGGTGTTTAGGTTTTGTGTTTTTGGTAGTGGCTTTCCTAAAACACAAAATTACCATTTATCAGTTTTCTAGAATCAAACAGGCCTATAAATGTATTTATTAAACAAATTGTAGTATCCGTTTTGTAAATGTACAAGTTGTAGACAGCAGACAGAAAAGCACTTTGAGATTTTTATTAATGAAAAGTGCATTATAAATGGAATTCATTATTATTATTATTATTATTATTATTAAAATAACTGATAGCTGTTTCAAACAATTGACATAATGGCTTTGTAAGAAGCTCTAGGCGTTGTTCATAAAATGTGAATGACATGGTTTATTTTTTATTTTTTAATAAAATCAGGTCATGTTTGTTATTTATCCTAGGTACCTTTATTTGCTATGAAAAAATACATTCCTTTTCTGTCCTGGCTCAGCTGATATGTGCAAAAGTAAATATAATATAGTAGTAGTAGTGTCTTGAAATGAAGATGTTAAAGCAGTATGGACAAATCACGAGTCCAGCTGAATTATTTGTTTCGCCTAAAATTCCTAAAGGAGTAACATGACCCAACATACAGTATTGAGGGAGAGGAAGTTCACTAAAAGAAAAAAAACAATATTGTGTCAAGTTTTGGGCTCAAGTTTCAAAGTGTCTTCATGTAATGGTAATGAAAATGTATTTGCCCAACCCTTATACTAACTTGAGTACTGGATAAAAACGAATCAGCTGAAATGAGTGCAGTTTGTGTCTAAAACCCACATCATATAATGTAAGTGTGGCTGAATTCTGGATGCAGCAATGTTCTTAGTTTAAGGGGTCAGAAAAGTTTCTTATATGGTAAAATGGGGGGAAAAAATCTTAGGAGGACAAGAGGTCATTTTCCGACCCAAGAAGTTTGGAAAACAACCAAACAGGATGCACTGTAATGAAGGACGTGATAGATAATTTAAACTCCCTAATAGTTTTAGAAGTAGATACATATCTTTGAGCAAGGCAGTTTCATTTCATACTATCCAAACAGGTCGGCATGCAAAGGTCTATATGTTTTATTCAACATCTACCATTTGACAAAACTGTGGGCATGAACTGCAGCAGGGGCTAAACTTGATAAAGGTTCCACCTTCAACAAAACTTATAGTTTTTCTTACAAGAACGATCCACGTTTTCCATCTGGTTTCTTCCAAGCAAAAGAAAGATTAAATAACACATCCACATCATCATTGCAAGGCTTAGTTTTCTTGTTTTTTTTCCCACTATTTTTTAAAATAAGTTTCTTAAATGGTTTACGTTTTACATGCGCTTAAAAAGCCAATAAAGGACCCAAGGTGGACCTAGGGCGGTCTTCACACATTCACATCACCACATGGGGCACGTTGTCAAGGCAAAAGGAAGGGCAGAGGTCAAAAGGTACGGCGGGCGCCTCGGTCATCTTTCAGTCGCTCTCTCCAGCAAGTTATTTGTCTGTGATGCTGACTTGTTGCTCTGCTTTGATCCGACTTTTTTTTCCCTTTTTTCTTGAAGGAGTGGAGAAGGCCGCCCTCTGCAGCCACTGAGGACAACTACATCAATACAGAAAAGAGTGCTTCCACAGTTCTACACTCAAGAGTTGGGGTTTTTGCCGAATGCATTTAGCTACCATCTCCAACGCTTGTGCAAAACAGATATGCTGCCAAGTCAGGAGCCAGACGAAAGTGTGAACGGTGTGCCGAGAGAAGGAGAGACCCAGGACGATGCAAAGAGAAAGGAGCATCATATCACATCGTCCATAAAGCCCCCTGTCTCAACACACTGAGGTAAGAAAACAAAATCACACAGGCTGTTTGAAGTTTCAGTCACAATATATATTTTTGTACTAGAAGTTGTTGTCTTGTACATAGTCCTTTTTTTGTCAGTTCCTCAGTGGCACTTTATAAATACATTTTGACCATTTTGAAAATTTCAAGCTCCTTTGGTTTTTGGCTGACCAGCTAAGTCCATGTCATTCAATTTCTCCCACATCAAAGTCTTTAAAAGAAGAACATCCTGGGAAAGAGGTGCTACTCCGACAACAGAGCCCCTGTAGGGAGCAGCCTTCTCTGGCTACACTATTTTGACCCATTTATTCCTACTGATAAAACAGTTTCTAGTCCTGTGTCTCAGTCAGCTCTGCCCTTTACCTGCTAAGGGATGGTGTGCACATCTGGGCAGTCGGGATCTTGGGCAGCTGCTGATTTGTGTCAGTGTTTGTGTGTGTGCTTCAAAAGACCATCGCAGTAGCGACACAAGATTGGAAGAGACTGCTGTGGCTGTTTGGACAACACTGTCTCCCAGAGTTGGTTGTGTGCTTTTTACAGAGGGTCCAGCTCGGGTGGGGCTTTAGCTTAATTTTGCAGTAGCCATATAAGCCAAATGAAAGCACGCTGGGCAGGTAAAAAGTTGATATGATCTAAAGGCTGGGGATGCTCTGCTTTAGTGTCTGTCCTGTTTCAGTAAAGTTGAGGGAAAATATTCCTTTCCTTCCCCCATCAGTTTTTTTCTTAAATACGACTCCAGCTACATTGAAAAAACAAAAACATTCTAGGTTTGCCCGGACTCGTCACACATTTTACAGATATGTATGCTTTTTTTGAGGGTACAGTGTAAACTTGGCAAACCATTCTTGCATTTTTTTTTTTTTCTTCTTCCAGAGGTGTTCATTTGATGTTTCCACTTGCCTCCATATGTTGAACATAGAACTACAATAAACCAAGCTAGAGATGGTTTCATCTCAACTATTCTATTTTTGAAAAGTTCAACATATGGACACCCATTGTGGTTTTCAAAGAAGTACCATCAGTGTAAATTCTTAAAGGCAACATAAAAATGTTTTTCCCTTCTTTATTTCCAGCAGGGGGTGTGCGCCAATATGGCTAACTTTCCAGCAATCACCCTATGAAGCCCCCACCCCCTGTGCTGAAGCTGAAAGATGTCCCATGTTTCTCTGAGAGACACCGGTCTCAGCTGCTCGCCGCCTCTCACATATATTCAGGTCATCTAGTTTATGCAGCTGAGTGGATGAGGAAAACAAAAATATCTCTCAGGGAGGAGGAAGCAGAAAAAAGGTTGAGGAAGAAGTCATCTCTAAAAAGCAGAAGGCGGAAGTCATATGACGAAAAAAGATGGGGACAGGTCTTTGCTCAGGCACGGCTCGGTTTCTGACGGGGTCTCTTCCCAGTGCACCCTGGGAAGTGCGGTCCTCAGCTCTCCAGACTCATGAAGGCCACCACCTGCTCCAGCTTGAAGGCCAGCCTCTGTTTCCTGGCTGTGTCATCCTGCTCCAGTGCACACACAATCTGTCGGTAAACACACACACACACACACACACACACACACGATCACTGAAATGTACTTAAAATTTGTCTGTTAGTTTATGATCTAATGAAACTAGAAGGTGATTGTACTGTGTTTTCTACCATAACTGAAGGTACAGAAATGGCCAAATTGGTTTGTGTCCTTTTGTTGAAGGAAAAAAAAAACTCATAAAAGTCAGTGAAATAACTTGAAACTGACAAAACAACAGTTAAATATCAGCTCAAAAAATTGTTGATTTATCAGATTTTAATAAAAAATAATGAAACTGGCTTTGACAAAAAGGATGATACCCATAACCTAACATTTTGATGTACCTTTTGAGGCAATCGAGCAATTTCTTTAACTCTCTGGTTTGAAGGGTTCCTTGTCCAGACTGCAGGTTTAAGCACCTTCCACAGATGTTCTGTAGGATTTAGATCAGGGCTCTGAAGGCCATTGCAGAATAGTCCAATGTTTGATGAGTCGTTTTAGTTTGTATTAGTTTCTGTATTGAACGTTTTTTTGATTTTGGTTTGTGTGTTTTGGATCATTAACTTGTTGAAGTATCCACAACCTGTAATTGACCAAGCTTTCTGGGACGCTCCTTCACTTCAGAATGCCTTTATAGTTGAGATTCCTGCACAGATTGAAGACACCATGTGTCTGATGCAGCCCCAGAACAGAGCGTTTCACTGCAGGGTCCGTGAACAGAGAGCTAATGTGGCTTGTTGCCAAAAAGGTCTAGTTTTGTCTCATCTGTCCTAAGAACAATATTCCAGAAACTTTGTGGCTCGTCAATTTGTATTTGTGTAAATTCCAGTTTGGCTTCCCTCCTCAGTCATCGTCCATTAAGTTTACTTTAGAAGAAAACAGTGATTGATGATCTGACACTGACATTCCTCGACTTTGGAGTTTATTATTCATACTTTGTCTTGTGACCAAGTCCAGGGAGATTGTCTACTGTCCTGTGGTCCTTAAAGCTAGGGTCTGCGATATTTGAACTCTCTGGGACTCTCTGGGACTTAGAAATATTTTCAGCGCAGAAAAGCATTCTGCTCCCTCCCCTCAGAGCCATATATGGCACAGTCCGAGCTCTGCTGAACTTGGGATCTGCTCCGCCCCCTGCTGCTCTCTGCTCAGAACCACTGCGATATTCTGTGTTTATGGAAATAAAACCTTCTAATAAAATAAAATAAAAACATGGAGCGCTAGTCCTACAACACAAAATCCAGCAGACACCAGCAGAGGTTCACGAAGCAACGTTGGACATGTTTTAATTCGCTCGTGACTTCCTCATGTCGCTGCGCTGCTGGTCTGGAATGTGTGGAATGCTTCACCTCCTCCTGTCTGCGCTGCGATATTCTGTGTTTATATGACAATATAACTGTTTAAAAATTTTAATAAAACCACGAATCACTCATCCTACAACACAAAATCCAGCAGAAATCATCAGAGGTTCACAAAGCAACGTTGGACATGTTTTAATTCGCTCGTGACTTCCTCTTTCTGTCAGCGCTGGTCTCTGGAATGTCTGGAATGCCCCACCTCCTCCGGTCTCTGCGCTCCGAAGTTCTGGGTTTATATGACAATATAACTGTTTAAAAAATTTAATAAAACCATGAATCACTCATCCTACAACACAAAATCCAGCAGAAATCATCAGAGGTTCACGAAGCAACGTTGGACATGTTTTAATTCGCTCGTGAGTCGTGACAAATCCATTTCCTCATTCCTGTCAGTGCAGGATGAAGCGATCACTTGACTTTTGGCAAAAAAACTAAATAAAAGTCCAGCTCTGGGATAAAGAAGGGATATTTAATACATTTTGTGTCACATAAAAAACAGTCCTGCATCGCTTTGCAATCCTTTGAATGAGAACGAGCTGCGGCTGGGACAGGTGGGGGCGTGGGTTGGGGCGTGACAAACAACTCTGTTTTTATTGGCTGTCAGTGTCCTGGTCACTCTTGTGTTTTCAGTGTTTTTATAAATGCTGATAGAGAAGCAAGGGGACTATAGTTTTTTTCAGAGATTACTTTGTCTAACATCAGTTTGTCAGTAGATAGTGACTGAGTGAAGAAATATGTTAAAAATATATTGTTTGAAAAGTTACAGACTACATTACAATCTTACATACCCCAACTTTAAACTTCTAAAAATGTGCAGCTGTAGTCCCAGGAACTTCAAACTGTATGGAGATGATCTTATGCTCTTTACCTTTGACATTCTGCACACCTTAGCTGTGGTCAATTAATTTTTGTCAAGGTCGGTTTAATTTTTTTATTACTTTTGTCAGTTTCAAGGTATTTTTGTGACCTTTGTGTTGTTGTTTCTCTTAACCAAATGGATACAGTCACATCTGATATTACCAAAGTCATGTGTGTGAGATTACCAAAGTCATGTGTGTGAGATTGAATAAAAAAAAAAAGTCATCGTCCGTATAACATTATTTTAGCGTATGGGTCTAAAAAGGTCTAAAAACTAGTTTTACTTGAGACACACTGTAATGGTGTTAAGAAAAGAAAAGTTACTAACAAGAAAGTTCATTCTCAATGAAAAGTTACTAACACTTTCAAGCAAGTGGAGGGTAATGTGTAATTTCAATAGGAAAGCATTACTTGTTTTTAAATTAAACTTTTTAATTTACAACCAAAGCCTTACCATTAAAGCAAGGTAAGGAAACATTTAGATGTTTCAGCCAGATGTGAAAGAGTTCAGAGCACATCTGTGTAAAATATCAGGCAGAGGTTCGGCTAACAGCTGGACAAAGACCAAAATACATTTCTAGTCTTAAAACTACTCCATGATCAAAAAAATTAACTGAGGTTAACGTAAACACTATTCTGTAAACTGACGTGTTTCCACTGAAGACGGTCTGATTACAAGTTTCACTCGGATCATTACTAAAGTGGTGTGAAATTCTTAACTTTAGTTTTTTACTTCTCATAATTATCACTTTGCATTTGTTAATCTTCACACATTCCATTTTGTGATAAATACGGGCAATGTGTTACAATTTATTCCATCTTCAGTGTAAATAATAAAAATAAAATGACAGTTTTCGCTTTTGTTGAGCTGGTTCTGCTCATCTTCACTGATAAAAAAACCTCTGCCTGATATTCTACACCTAAAATACCTTTGAGTGATTTCATAAAACAAAATTAATTCACAAATATTTACTCTTCTTAGACTGAAAGAAATACTGCATTGCATACCTCCTCAGTGTACTTTCCCACATAGGAGTAAATTTCACTTAGTGAGCTCATAGTGTTAAACTCGTTCATGTGCATCCGTGACTGTTCTGCCAGGTAGGCGTTCATGTCCTGGTCACTGATTGCTGGCATCTTACCAATGTCTGAGTAGTACCTGTTAAGACAAGAGAAAGAATGAATCGGGGCATGAACACTTTAGCAGAGGAGGTCAACTATACCCACTTCCACTACTTAATGACATTTCTGTCTTGCACAGATGCCGCATATGTGATTCATGGTGAAGTGACCAAAATGGAAATGTTGTTGGAGGCCGAGCTGCCTAGGATTTCAGCTTGAAACATCACACAGCACCACTGAGGTAAAGGTAATCAGTCACTGTCAGCAACAGCTGTGTTTCCCCATATCAGCTATGTTAATTAAAGCTGCTTATTAACATATTAAATTCCTGTAGCAGCAGCTGCTTTAGGACAGGTCTGGTGGCTGGCTAGATAATTCTAGAGGAGCATATAAATTGTATTTTCACATAAAATCCCACTAAGAGGGGATGCTATAACATAATAATAATAATAATAATAATAATTAATTCAATTTATAACGCACTTTTCATTACTGAAAATCTCAAAGTGCTACACATATATTGAATGCTACACACATTCATAAACCGTTAAGACAAGAAAACATGTCTGAAAAACTGAGTTATTTTGAATCTTAGTGACATGAAAATATAATATGTAGTTGAAATGTTTATTTTACCAACCCACATTTTTCCAAAGCATGAAACTTAATTATAAATGTACAAATTAAGCGCCAAATGTTATTGACTGGAGACCTTTAACTCCCACATCAAATACAAACTAAGTGAAGAATAATTTTCTTTCTCAACATAAGGTGAAAGAAAGCAAATTGTAGCCAATAAGCTCCGTGCTTAGCTCAACATCAGTGCCACAAAATAATATCAATCACTATACAGTACTGTTATTAACCTGTCTGTCATGAACAAAGTGTATTATGCACATTATTGTGATCTAGCCTTGTAACATCTACAGTGATAATTCAGATTTGGTGGGGTAGACAATGGATTCCAGTCATCTACAACAACTTCAGTTTTGTAGCGTTTCAAGGATTT
>JBBPBX010086092.1:0-14969 GCA_038048925.1 Garcialebias charrua | reverse complement strand
TATATATATATATATATATATATATAATGCAAATTTGTAAGATGATGTTATCTATGTATTTATGCAGGTAGATGTGTATGTATATCTACGTGAGTAGGTATATGTAGATACTTTCATCTAGTCCAGAAAATACTGTTTTTATTTTTTATTTTATTTTTTTAATTATTAAAATTAATATTACTTCTTTTTTTTCTGGAAGGGATACAGGCAACAGGAAGACTATTTATCCTATGAATTATTAAATGGATAAGGGGTATGATAATATAAGTTAAACTTCATCATACTCCTTTTCAGACTCACAGTCACCATTAGAGGAAAGGAAAAGAAACAAATGTATATTAGCATATAAAAATTGGGTATGTTTATTTGATATTAAGATTGTATCTATACTTGGAAACATGAAAGTATTCAGTATTATGTTTTGTGGTGAAATGTCTGTCTGAAATAAAATTTATCATCATCATCATGTCAGTGGACCTTTAACAAAGCTCTTGTCATGTGTGTGTTCTGTAAATGACTTGTGTGTTGGGAGTACATTGTTTTGTACCTGAGGAGGATTCTGTGCTTAGGGTAGCTGGTTGTATGTCTTTGGTGTACATTTGTTAAATTTTAAAGTTGATCTAAACAAAGATCAGTTTGCTTAAAAGTTTGTTGTAAACTTTTTCTGACTGGATCACCATCTCTGAACTTACTGGACTTGTTGAAATTTAACATGGCACATCATTAAATCTGCGTGGGTCTAATCAGGACTACAGATTTAAATGACCGGAAAATATTTCTACACCTGTGTAAAATTTACATTTATCTTCAATTAGATAAATGGTCAGTTTTATTCAGACATGGGTTACATCACCTGTGCAGAGACAAACTTCATCCCAAGAGTTCATTACCATTTTACATACCGGTAGATTAAAAAGGTTTCCTTAATTGTCTTTTCATCTTGTGGTTCTCAAACCTTTTTTAACAAGTACCACCACAGTAAACACTGAGCTCCAACTACCCGTTATTGAAAACCAGTTAAAGTTTAAGCTCAATGATATGTTAATTTGATAGGAGGAAACTGATCAACCCACCTGTACATGTAGAAACTTTGTCCAGAGTCTCACAGCGTTGGATTTTTAAAAATATTTTATCCACAGAGAAAACTCCACTTACTGGCTCATTCCTCGATCGTTTAACTTTTAGCTAGAGAAGTCCTACCAGTTTGAGCTCAATTGTCCATTTATCCAGTGGTAGGCAGCGCTAGTCCAAAAATTAGTTCCGCAATTTCTAAAGCGCTTAAGTTATTTAGATCCGCAATTTTAAAAGTGCTCATGTCTTGGGAAAACTAGCAGAAGCTAATTTTAAAGCGTAAGTTCAATTCAACTCTTGGTAGCCAGCAATAAGTCATGCAAACATTGCATGAACTGTTATACACCTTCATCCTACCTATAACCGCAAATCGCTGGGGATGTCATTTCCTAAAATAGACCTTTCGCTCATGGTCTAAAAATTAAAAAGTTGTTGAATGTGTTGAGGATTGCTATTTCGGCTGCATCTTTGTCTTTTGTTTATTGTAGATTTTTCATTAAAAATGCATCGATAAAGTAATTTTAAAACAGTTTACTGGAAAACTGAAGCGCTGCAATGCATTATGGGACAGGGTCGCCTGGTCACATTAGCCATTGCCTTCCTGCTACGTAAGCAGACAGCAGCATTGTGGGAAATGTCTTTAAAATCAGAACCGAGACTGAAAGCAACAGGAAGAATGGACATGTACCTTCTCTCAATGATTGCTGTTAGTTGAGAGGAGAGCTGTTGAATGGATCACGTGCATTGTGATTCACAACAGTGAAACTTTCCACTGTTCAAGACAATAAATACTGATGGATAAATAGTTATTAGCGGTACTGCATTTTAAATTTAAAAAAGCGCAAATCCGCTTGTGAATTATAAAAATTTGTAAATCCGCTAAAGCGCAAACAAATTGTTTAGGTCTGCAATAAGCGGATTTGTGCTTTAGCGGTCCGTGTACATTCAGGCAGTTCGTTTTTTCATTTGAAACAAAAAATGAAATAACAAAAAAAACACTTGTTTTTTCGTTTTTTGTTTATTGAACCAAAACAAAAACATGGATTACAAACCGTTATCCGATTTCCGATTTTGTGCACAAAACGAAAATGGAAAAAACGGATAACGACGGGTCAGTTTCGATTTTGTAATTTCTTTTATTGACAGCGGATATGACCCGGAAGTTCTCTCTGCCCCGCAAATGTGACGTGTCGAAGCATTTGTGTGCACATTTAAGAGTGTAGAATGCATTTGAGCATATTTACACAGTACAAACTTTGTATTGTTTAAAAAAACTCTTAACGTTGCAGGAAAAACCGGTATACAGTACTACGGAGCCCCTCAGGGGACGTGGGGGAAAAAAAATTATTGCGTGCCCACGCAAAACTATTGCTATGAACGGCGGTTCCTTTAAAAGGAATGTGGATTTTCTGAAATAAGCATGTCACGATAGCTCAACTATTAACGCATCGGTTCGCCACTCCAACCTCACAGGTTCGACTCCCACTTGGGACAACATTTTTTTTTTTTAGATTATTTATTCATTCCAGATTAAAAAAACACAAGAAAACTATTTACAAAACAACAATAAAAACTTTCAATTATATAATCATTCCTCTTTCTTATTTTGCTTAATGGTTTTTAACTCATCCCTGAAATTCTGACACTGAATCACAAGTTCAGAGGGACAGACAGAGCGCAGGCTGCCGCGTCGGCTCGAACAGCTGATTCCACGGAGCTTGAACGTGAAATATACAACGGAAAATTACTTTTACCACTGCAGCACACACTGGACATCCTTATATTTAAGGCTGATTTCAAAATTCAATTAAATAGGGTATATGCCACGGGTAGTGGTGACGTACTTCCGTTAAAATGTGGGCTTGTGGTGTGTTGGTGAGGTATGTGGCCTCATCTCTCTCTCACCCAGTAGGAGGAGCCAGCGAGGTGCTCCCCAGGTTTTACCAGGTGAAGAAGAAGAAGTGTTCGTGTGTTCATTCATTCATTCTGTAACTGGTTTTGACGCTCGAAGGATTAAAGGCAACTGCTTGCAGATCAGTTTGTTTCTCCTTCTTCACACGCTACAGTTGGTGACCTGACGTGAAATATGTCAGAACCAAACGAGGATGTTGTTTCTTCTTCGGACCCCGCTTCGGAGCTCCCTTTGTTTCTACCACCGGAGGTTTGCAAACAAAGCTAAGCGCTGCATCCCACCATGTGCATGGGTGTCGGGAAACGAGGAAGCCGGCGCTCAGTAGCAGCTGTGGGCGCTGGCGAGCGAGGTGAGCTGCTCTTTGTCACAGACTCCCTGTCAGGACGTCGTTTTCTGGTTGACTCTGGCTCCCAGAAGAGTTTAGTCCACCCTGTTGGACCTGAATTAGCAAGCCGAGGCAGTGGCCCACTGCTAACTGCTGCTAACGGTTCTCCCATTGGAACTTTTGGCACTAGACGGGCAACAGTTTCTTTCCATGGTCGTGAGTTCGAGTGGGACTTTGTTGTTGCCTCAGTGACTGTTCCTATTATCGGGGCAGATTTTTTATGTGCTCATGGACTGTTAGTAGATGTTGCTAACCGCAGACTTATTGACGCTGTAACTTTTGCAACTTTCCCATGTGTATCTGGGGGGGCTGGGCCGCTAACTCATGCTAATGTTTTAGTTTCAGGAGATGTTTTTCAAGGTTTGTTGGCAGAATTCCCCTCTCTAACTACACCTGCTTTTTCCTCTTCAGAAACTAAACACGGGGTCGAGCATTTCATCCCTACTACGGGACCGCCCGTTTTCGCACGTGCACGCCGCCTCGACGCTGTTAAACTGGCCATCGCTAAAGAGGAGTTTGGTACCATGGAGAGGTTGGGTATTGTTAGACGCTCTAACAGCCCGTGGGCCTCCCCCCTTCACATGGTACCAAAAGCAGACGGGTCGTGGCGCCCATGTGGCGATTTTCGCCGTTTAAATAACGTGACGACGCCTGATCGCTACCCCATTCCGCACATTCAGGACTTTTCTGTTCGGTTGTCGGGTGCTTCCATTTTTTCTAAGGTGGATCTGGTGCGCGGCTACCATCAAGTCCCAGTGCAGTCCAGCGATGTACCTAAAACTGCAGTAATCACCCCCTTTGGGCTTTTTGAGTTCCTCCGCATGCCGTTTGGACTAAAGGGGGCAGCACAGACTTTTCAAAGGCTGATGGACTCCGTGTTACGTGGCCTCGATTTTGTGTTTGTCTATCTGGACGACATTTTGGTGGCCAGCTCGTCAACCGAGGAGCACCTGTTGCACCTGAAAGAAATTTTTCAGCGCTTGGATGCACATGGCTTGATCATTAATCCGGTTAAGTGCCAGTTTGGTTTACCGGTGATCGATTTTTTAGGTCATCGAATTTCCGCGCAGGGTGCAGTTCCATTGCCTGCCAAGGTGCAGGCGGTGGCAGAGTTCCCACGTCCTCTGGTGGTTAAAAAGTTGCAGGAGTTTTTGGGCATGGTGAACTTTTACAACAGGTTCATTCCCAATGCAGCCCATCTCCTGCAGCCTCTCTACGAGGCCCTGCGCTCGAGGAAGGCGACTGACACAGTGGTTTGGACCCCGGACCGGATCACTGCTTTTGATGGTGCTAAGTCCGCGTTAGCTAGTGCGGCACTCCTAGCCCATCCAGATTCAGAGGCCCCGATTGCGTTGACAACTGATGCTTCGGATATAGCTGTGGGGGCCGTTGTAGAGCAACGCGTTGGCGACGCATGGCAGCCGTTGGCATTTTTCAGCCGTAAATTGCGGGACTGCGAGCGCAAGTACAGCGTTTTTGACCGCGAGTTGTTGGCGCTATTCTTAGCTACACGGCATTTTCGTTTTTTGCTGGAGGGTCGTTCATTTACGGCTTATGTGGACCACAAACCACTCACGTTTGCAATGTCTAAAGTTTCGGAGCCCTGGTCAGCACGTCAGCAACGGCACTTGGCGGCCATTTCAGAGTTTACAACGGACGTCCGCCATGTGGCTGGAAAATCCAACTCAGTGGCAGACTGTCTGTCACGGGTGCTCGTTTGTCCTGTGCTCCTCGGGGTAGATTTTTCTGCCATGGCCGCTGACCAACCGGGAGACGCTGATATAACTGCCCTTCGTGCCGGCGTTTCAGGGCTTAAGCTAGAGGAGGTCAAATTGGGAGAGGGCGGTCCTTTGATCCTGTGTGACGTTTCCACAGGCCGGACACGCCCAGTGGTTCCATCAGGTTGGCGCCGCCGCATTTTTGACTCTGTCCACTCTCTCTCGCACCCAGGTGTGCGCGCGTCTGTGAAACTAGTCAGCGCACGTTTTGTGTGGCCTGGTTTACGCAGAGAGGTGAGGAGTTGGGCAGCGGCTTGCGTGGCTTGTCAGCGTGCCAAGGTGCACCGGCACACTAAGGCACCACTGGAACCATTTCCCATTCCAGCCAAGCGTTTTGACCACGTGCATGTGGACTTAGTTGGTCCCCTGCCCCCATCACGGGGTTTCACACACCTGCTTACAGTGGTCGACCGCACAACCAGGTGGCCGGAGGTCGTTCCTCTTTCTTCCACAACTACCTCCGACGTGGCTGGTGCGTTCCTCTCCACTTGGGTTGCCCGTTTTGGTGTGCCCTCGGACATCACTTCAGACAGAGGTCCCCAGTTTATTTCAGGGCTCTGGTCCGAGATGGCGCGCTCCTTGGGGGTGCAGGTGCATCGCACTACCGCCTACCACCCTCAGGCTAACGGGTTGGTTGAACGTTTCCATCGGTCTCTTAAGGCGGCGTTACGTGCTGCGCTAACAGACGTTGGCTGGGTGGAGCGTTTGCCGTGGGTGCTGCTTGGGTTGCGATCAGCTCCTAAGGAGGACCTCAACGCTTCATCAGCCGAGTTGGTTTTTGGTCAGCCTGTACGAATCCCAGGGGAGTTTTTGTTAGACGCTGCCGCTCCACGGTTCCCCGAAGCGGTGGACCCCTATTCGCAGAGTGGTCTTTTGGTTCCGGGTCCTGTGCACCATTGTTTCCCGCAGGCGTTTGTGCCCACTGCACTCCAGTCTGCCCGTTTTGTTTTTGTGCGACGTGACGCCCACCGTTCGCCCCTCCAGCCTCCGTATGACGGGCCGTTTCGGGTGCTCGAAAGGGGCGCGAAAAGTTTTGTTTTAGACATGGGTGGGCGTAGAGAGCTGGTTACAGTGGACCGCCTGAAGCCAGCCTATGTGTTGGCTGATGATGAGGTGTTGCCGGCTCAGGTTCCTAGACGCGGCCGCCCTCCTGCTCGACCCCATCTTCCGTTTTCTCCCCCCAACTGTGTTCCTCCCCCTGTGGCACAAAATGTTGTTCCTGCACGGGTGCCAGCCGTTTCTCCGCCCCCGAGTCGACGCAGTCGGTTCGGCAGGTTGATTAGGGCCCCTGTGAGAGACTGATATGTTTTGTATTTGCCCTTCTGGGTGTTCGGGGGGGGGCTGTGTGGTGTGTTGGTGAGGTATGTGGCCTCATCTCTCTCTCACCCAGTAGGAGGAGCCAGCGAGGTGCTCCCCAGGTTTTACCAGGTGAAGAAGAAGAAGTGTTCGTGTGTTCATTCATTCATTCTGTATCTGGTTTTGACGCTCGAAGGATTAAAGGCAACTGCTTGCAGATCAGTTTGTTTCTCCTTCTTCACACGCTACAGGCTCTACGTTGCACTTCCGGTTCTGGTCGACAGCAGTTGTTGTTAGCGGTAGCTTCTAGAACTAGACCATGTAAAAGACACAAATGGTAAATTATCTGTGAGCTACTGGTACAACAAGAGAGATTTGTTGTGTGCCGTTGTGTCCAGTGAATAGCAGGGACAATAGAACGCTTGGTTTTTTATATTTTAATGCCAGAGTTCGTGGCTAACCGAGTTAGCCTTAAAGCTAACACTCGGTTGTAGCTGGCGTTTTAAACCTCAGAATATTCAAGAGCCAGCATCAAACAGTGGTTAAAAAGGAGCTGTACCTGCATTGTTCCAGTGGAATAATTCTCCCTTCCATGACCGCGGCTTTGGGAGAAGCAGCAAAGAGGACAGCGAGGAGGAGAACACAGCTGCAGCTCAGTAAGAAACATGAATATGACTCGACTCCACATCCTGCACTTGTAGATTTAATGTTGGAGTCATGATGAGTGATTTAATAAAAGTTTGTAACTACATACTTTTAAAATAATATTCAGATTTTAACAGTTTTCTAATCTGTAAATATGTTTGTAAACTCCTAGTAACTTCAGGGCTGTTACACCTCTGAAATATTCTCTGCAGTTTCCTTTAATATGAAACCAGAACTGTTTCACTTCAATTAAACTTTTATTTCCTGAGATGTAATTATTTATTTTAAAGCATAACTCTCATAAAGAGTTCTCTGTTTGGTTTTTTACGTTATGAAGGTAAATATGAACACTTTTTTGTTTTTTCAGGTTTGCATCATCTTACCTCCTGATGTGTACATGACTGAGCTGTTCTGCTATCCATGGTCAGTGTTCACCAAGAATGAGATGAGAGGAACTCCCCATCAAGTTCAACTTGTGTTTATTTGTCATATACAGTACAGGTTAACACAGAGTTAACAGTACAATGAAGTGCTCAGGATGAGAAGATCCGATTTGACTTGCTAAAAATCAAACTATACTAAAAGCATGCAAAGTGAAAAAGTAATTATAATATTCACAAAGTCCTGAAGAGAGACAGTAAACATGGTTGGATATACAGCAATGATGCAGCAGGATGAATTTGAATGAACTACTGTAAGTATTTCAAACTAGTAATACAGTACAAGCTAACATGCACATAGTTATATATATACAGTATATATATATATATATATATACAGCAAACCCTCGACCTACGTCACCTGCGACCTACGGCAACTCAGACTTACGATTTTATCATATTTAATAAAAATATGATTAAAAAAAAATATATATATATATTATTATTTTTTTTTTTTGTGTGTTTAAAAGTTATTAATTTCATGTGTATAGCACTTTGTTGCAGCTGTGGTTGTTTTAAATGGCTTTATAAATAAAGTATAATTATTAATTTTACGTTTTGATTAGAAATTTATCGTATTTACGCAACTTCCGGTCGTTTCCGGTCGCCACTTCCGGTCGCCATTTTACAACTGTACTGCGGTCAATGGAGCTCCAGAGGCTACTGTCAGCTGGCTCCGTGTGCCCGATCAGGGTTGCCTCATACGGATAAATTAGCTGGAAACACTCGGTCAACTCTGTGGACGTCTCAGGTCCGGAGGAGCAGCCGCGGATCGCCCCGCGATCGGCGGCCACAACGCCGCCCGACATGCTAACGACAGCAGCTAACAGAGCAGCTAACACAGGCGAAGACACCGAGCCGACATGCCGCGGAGGGGCCATCTGCGGCCGGGAGCTCGCCGCAAATGTCCGCCTGGCAGTCGGGGGACACCGGCTCAAAGTAAGACATTATATTTTTTATTTATTGTACAGTACAGTATTCATTTACTGTGCAGTTCTGTGCGTGTTTATGGCCTTAGTGTTATGTCCTGCAATTGCATAAGACTGACAGCAGGGGGAACCTCCGAGTAGGGAGAGAACAGGATGTGTGCAGGAGAGAAGAAGAAGTTGGAAGAAGGGAAATAAAGCATGGTGTTATGAAGTCAGCTCCGTCTACAGTACTCTGATTCTACACCTACATATTAGCAACAACACAACATTGGCGACGAGGATCGACGAGAATCGACGAAGATGGCTCTTTCTGTGCCTTTGCCTGCTCCGTTCATGCCGTTCCCAGGTGAACCGACAATACCGTTTCCAACGTGGCTAAAAATGTTCGACAACTACATGCTAGTGATAGCCGCGTCGGGAGATGGCTGGCCTGATGCCAGAAAGCGCGCGGTTCTACTCCATGCTTTGGGTACGGAAGGACAAAGACTTTTCTACAGCCTGCCGAATACCGGGACCACGTTCGCTACTGCTATTACTGCTCTTAAAGAACATTTCGTCCCGAAGGTGAACGTCATTGCTGAACGTCACAAGTTTCGACAACGTGTACAACGGCCGGATGAAAAGGTACAACAATTCTTAGCTTCTCTGCGTGAGTTAGCTGCCACATGTGACTTTGGAAACATGGAGGAACAAATGCTACGTGATCAACTGATAGAGCGTGTTGCTAATAATCGAATCAGAGACAGACTGTTACTCGAACCGGAGCTAACTCTTGCTAAAGCTACAACGTTGGCGCTACAAATTGAGAGTGGATTAAGAGATGCTAACGTACTTTCTGATGCTACCGCTGCTAGCATTTCTGTTCCCGTGAGGGCTGTACTGTCTGATGCTAATACTGCTAACGCTTCAGCTCCCGTGAGGGCCGTACAAAGACAGCCGAAGTCAAGCCGCCGCTGGGACGCGAGGAGGACGTCGCGGGACCATGCTACTTCCACGACTCAACTTGCTGCTACTACACGCCGTTCCTGCTTCCGCTGTGGATCCTTCGACCATCTTGCTAACAACCCTGCATGCCCTGCTGCTAAAACGACATGCAACGAGTGTGGTAAATTGGGTCATTTTGCACGTGTTTGCCGTTCGACTCAAAAGGAGGTACGTGAAGTCGTCGTTAATGAAGCCACGGTTCTTTACATGAACAATGCTGTACAAGACAAGATTCTCTGCACCGTTCAAGTGACTGTTAATGGACGACGTACAGATGTTGAGCTGATTGTGGATACAGGCTCATCAGTGTCCATTATACCAGAAGAGATCTACCACACCTACTTTTATGACTGTGTACTAACTGAACCTACAGTTACTCTTGTAATAGAATAATGCTGTTGTAGGTTATTATGAAAAACCTGTGACCTCTCGCACTTTGAAGGAGAGGGAACCTCTACTACTTCCTGCGAGTGGGATGTGACCTTTTGACCTGTACAAACCTCTGATGGTATCCTAGGTTGTATTTCGGCCTCAAAAACTGACGCAGCATATTGTCTTATCACTTCCATAGAATCTTTTTTGGAATCAACCTTGAAATGAACACATTTCATTTGAAAAGGCATAAGATTCATAATGAAAAGACGTTTAAACTCCATATTTTCCTCTAATCCAGGGACAGTTTTTCCCCCGGAGTAGACCGAGATTAGCCTGTCGTAGAATGACAGGGGATTTTCCCACTTATCCTGACGGACGTTCCTAGCAGCTAAGTAATTAGCATACGATGAAGCAGACTCCCCCACTTTGCAGGAAGCACGGGCAGGAATCCCAAGGCCCCCATCCATCCATCTAGGATACACAGAACAAGAGGCCCCCTCAGGTGGTTCACCTGATCGAACGTCCATCTTTGTACTGATGTTCTGTGAAAAATCAAGTAAAGTGGGTCTCATATCGCAGCTTGCAAATATGCAAAGTGTATGAGCTGCTCAGAAAACATCCAATATGTTAAATGAAATAAAAATCAGTGATGTCTAGTAATTTGTCGACCTGTGACAAGGTCAAACAAAAACGGCTGTCGTTTTGAGATTTTTTGTGAAAAACCAAGACAAACGATGCTTCCTGTGTGTTATTTTAAACTTGCAGTTTAAAATAAAAATAAAAACAGACAGTTTGTTTTGCACAGAATCAATGATAAAAGTGTCAAATTTTATCAACAACAGACATGTCTGTATTAAATCTGTGTAACTGTCCTGCCATCAACATTTGATTATATGTGAAAATCAAATGAAAGGGTGCTGTGTGTACAATATTCTCAAAATGTATCCCGTGTAAAACAGGAACATTCAACATGTACAAATTACCGGAAGACTGCGTCTTCTAATGTAACCAGCAGGGGTCACAGCGCTGGAAGTGAGTTTATCACAGCGACTGTAATTTCTCTATCTGACCGCTATAGAGGCGCTGTTATCACCAGTGAGCGCAGCCGTAGCTTTCAGCCCACACAGACATCCAACACGGATGAAAAGCATCAATCAGACAGATCTAAAGCGTAACGTGATAAGCTCTAGAACCCAGGCTCACAAAACGAAATCATGTGAGCAAAATCGGTTGAACTGTGAAACCTTTTAAACTGCGTTCAAAAGAAATAAGGTCGGTCCTCATAAAACCGGCAAAATCGGTGTCACGTGACCTGGTCACATGGCGATCGGCAGTTTTCAGAGCAACCGGCTCAATCCACCCATTAAAATCTCAAAAACACCGCGTTTAAACAGTCTTTTTAATGACAGTAATGGACAAACAAGCACGGAAACTCGTCTGGGACAAGCTGTGAAGTGAAAGTTGACGAGGAGCGGGCTTCACCCACTGCGCAAGCGCCAACACTTACAGCGTAATCGACCAATCACAGCGAAGACAGAACTGTAGTT
The DNA here is from genome assembly GCA_038048925.1 of Garcialebias charrua. Lineage (NCBI taxonomy): Eukaryota > Metazoa > Chordata > Actinopteri > Cyprinodontiformes > Rivulidae > Garcialebias > Garcialebias charrua. The sequence goes on along the minus strand of JBBPBX010086092.1, from coordinate 3,607 downwards.
CTAAAACCCAAGTGTTCATGGGAAATTGTGTCTTCCAAACCTAACGCCACCCACTAGTGACGTGCCGTTCGAGCGGTGCGTTCACGGACCTGCGGTCTTTTGAACTCTAGCGAGGAACGGACTTTTCAACGTTCTAAAACAGTCATAAATATCGCAAAACACCGCGGTTAAGCCAGTCTTCGACGATATCACGCGCATAGAACTCAAACAACACAAATAAACCGTCAGAAATGTGTGCAAAAATGAATCTGACAACCAGAGTCTACAGAAACCAACGTTCTTGAACGCGACACACAATGGACCAATCACAGCGTTTTAAGCAGCCATCTTGTCTCTCGGTACCGTTTAGCATTTCGACCCAAGGTACTGGACTCTCTTCCACAAAATAAGCGTATTTTTACACCGCAGAGAACACTGTCAATGAGCTAAAACACAACCAGGCTAACCCCCGCCTTCCAAAGAAGGCAGCGCTACTGTGTACAACAGCGGACTTTACGTCAAACGGAACCGGAATACATCCGGTCCTTGCGGAGTGGGTTTTCCCGAACCTCGGCAACACACGTTGTAACAGAAAAAGGCACTTAATGGAGCAGCATATGTGTGAAACAGACCTTCAACAATAAATCGCAGATGTAATACACTGAAAAAAGTGTGATTGGGGTTAAGTAGTATCTAATAGGCCACTGATAGTAACTGTTACTCAGTAAAAATGCATATGCATGGTTTTAATTCAGTGTAAGCAAAATTCAACATTTTTGAGATGTTAAGTAATTTAAATTTACTTATATTTTTTTACGGTAAAATAAGCAACGATATCTTTAGCATATTTTAATAGAAAAATATGAAGATTTTTAAATCTAATAGATTTTACTAATTAAAGCACTTTGATTTTAATTACTCTACACTTCCGCCATCTTGGCTGCACATTCTGCCATGTGCACACACATGCTTCAGAAGTGGACTGGACCATCCATTTTGTCAGAGGTAAGACAATCTTTGGAATGTACAATAAAATTTTGAACAACAGTGTATAGTATTTTTGAGAAAAAAGCTCTAAACAATGTTTTAAGTCAAAACTAGATAATAATGAGCACTGTAATGTGTATTTTAAGCAAAATGGCATGAAGTAGAGGCTCACTTTGTAAAGCTTTACAGTTGTTCCTTTACTTCGGCAGATCAAGAACGTGTTGCACTGTAAGTAAACTGTTAATATGCGCTTATTTTAGCTGATGGAAAGCGGGTTAATATATATATCAGTGTATTTGCTGATTTTTAGTAACATTATGTGACAGTGAAATGGTCAGTCAATTAAATATTCAGTCCTGAGCATTTTTTTTTGTACATTTAGAATTGTTGTAGGAGCTGTGTATCGTAACTGGTAACAAGAGCTGGCTGTTTGCGGCGTAAATAAAGTTTATTTCTGGCTGCAGTAGACGCCATGAGTCTGCTAACTAGCGTGCTAGCTAGCGAGCACGCAGTCTCCCTTGGGATTAATAATAAAGAATCAAATAGAGAGAGGCTCTGAAAACATTAATCTGATTATTGAAAATTCAAGGAAAAAGTTGATACAGGGGCTAAGTTTTTATTTAACGATTATTTCGATAGGATTTTACAGCATTTCACTGACGCTTTTCCTGTTCGGCTTGAAGCGCCCGGACAGAAAAAGCTGTGACACAAATACGTAATAAAGAATCAAATAGAGAGAGGCTCTGAAAACATTAATCTGATTATTGAAAATTCAAGGAATAAGTTGATACAGGGGCTAAGTTTTTATTTAACGATTATTTCGATAGGATTTTACAGCCTTTCACTGACGCTTTTCCTGTTCGGCTTGAAGCGCCCGGACAGAAAAAGCTGTGACACAAATACGTAAGTGCGTGGTGACGTAGATCTCGCAGCTTCCAGCAGGCGGTAGCAGGCTAGGCTAACCTTCGACGAGCGTAGTTTTCACTTCAAACGAGTGCCCATGTCCGTCAGAATGTGATTGAACAAAGTTTCACACGCGAAGAGAAAGCGATGACATCACTGATTAGAGAGGAAAGACTAATTCGTCAGTGTGGAAGTGTTTTGGCTTTCTAAGGTCTGTTAAAACTACAGGTTTCTGCTGCAGTGAGGTCCTACTTGGTCTCTTTATGCTTCAAAACATGACACACAGTCGTTCTAACTAGCGGTGGGAACATCTAACTGCTTTCATCTGAGGTTTCCACTTGATAGAATATGATGAGAGTCAGAAGATGAAGCACAAAAAATTTGAGCCAACGTGTCCCTGAAACTATGTAAACAATATAACTAGGGTGGGTGAGTAATCTTCAAACAAATGAACAATTCTGCAAGTTTTTTATCATGCAGCTGCAAGTTAATATATGTCTACCTCATCTGATGACCTTATTCAGACAGAAGTCATTTTAAAACTTCACAATGAGCAGGTGAAAAATATTGAACATTGTAACAGATTAAACCTTTGTTACATTGCACAGGTCCTGTGATTCTGTTGAACTGATGAGGTCATTGTTGGAGTGTTTACAGTAGTTTGTCTGATCATATTAAATGTGTGAAATTGTATTAGTGGATATGTTGTGATTGAACTGTTTCACAGTTAGCTTTAATCCATAAACCTAAGTGAAGATGTACCTCTTTTTTGATCTTACTAGATTTCCATGACACAGCTGTTCTGCACGAAGATGCCTGGATTATTCAGACCCTGCACAGTGAGTGTCATGAAATAATTAACATTACATCTGTGTATTGGGTGAACAGCTCATCAAACATCAAACAAACAAAGATTTTTATTATTGTTAGTATAGTTTATTTATTGTAAAAAATGTTGTTTATTTAGATTAAATATTAAATTAAGATTATATTACACATTAAACTGTATTCTGAATTTGACAGTAATTTATCAAGCGTTCGTCTTTGCTCAGGCTGGGCGCGTGCCCAAGAGTATAGCAGATCAGGGAGCTCCACTTCAGCTGCCTTTCTGGACTCACCTGCCCCTCCTCATTCACCTGTACCAGCATCACCAAGCACCTTCTGCATCACCTGCTCCTCCATAAAGGTAACAACATTTTCTTTTCCAAAAAAGCTAAGTCTGGTCCTCTGGACATTCAAAAAACAAAACAAAACAAAGCAAAAAAAAAGCTGTAGAAACGTTTCGTCTTTCGTCCGAAAGACTTCCTCAGTCTGAGAAGCTGTGTTCAGCTCAGTCTTATAAATAGCACCCTCCCACAGTGGATCAACCAGTTGGCTGATGACAGCCGAAACCAGCTGCTCACATGATCAAGGAGGACCATCAGCCTGACGATGGATCGTTAACACCCTGATGGTTGTTTGCTATTCACAGAGGGCTGAGTGATACTAGCAATAACAGCATTGTAAGTGGGGGACAGTTGAACCCGGAGGCCTCCACCTCTGTTTAATGATGGACGGTTTCTTTTCACAAAGATGGCCTCCTTTACTCCTCTCTCAAACCATTGTTCCTCTCTATCAAGGATGTGAACATCTTCATCCCTGAAAGAGTGACCGCTGGCCTGGAGATGAGTGTAGACTGCAGAGTCCTGACCTGATGATGTTGATCTTCTGTGCTGGGCCATCCTTTTGGCCAGTGGCT
>JBBPBX010086088.1:0-14969 GCA_038048925.1 Garcialebias charrua | reverse complement strand
AACCTCTTCGGATAACAGATCTGATTGCTGCAGACTACTGAGACCGTGAGTTCTGAACTAACTGCTGATCTGGGCACTGGGCCACAGCCACCATCGTTAGGCCTGTGAGCCTCGTGGAAGGGCCACGTGGTTCAGTAAACAAACCATCAACCAGAGACCTGCTACCACTAGACTACAAACTCTGTAAGTATGACAAAAAATAAAGGACAAAAGACACCAGAGTCGGAGGAAAACAACTCAGCAGAAATGCAAGACTTTAAAAAATCACTAAACAATATAAGTGAAAAAGAAAAGCCTTTGATACAATCGACCATACTTTATTGCTTTCCAAGTTGCAAGATTATGGGATAAGAGGGATAGTTCATAACTGGTTGAGTAGTTATTTGACTAACCGAAAACAATTTGTACAGCTAGGAAATGTAAAATCAGATCTTCAAAATATAAAATGTGGAGTCCCCCAAGGTTCAGTGCTAGGACCAAAGCTTTTTCTTTTGTACATCAATGACATTTGTGAAGTGTCTAAAAAGTTACAAATCATCCTGTTCGCAGATGATACAAATTTATTTTGTTCTGGGAATGACTTAAAACCCATTATAGAATGTATGACTTGTGAGATGTCTAAACTTAATGAGTGGTTTAAATACAACAAATTATCAATAAACTGGAATAAAACAAAATTCATGATTTTTGGTAACAGAAAAATAGATGATTCTATTGTAATGTCTGTAGATAATAATCAAGTTGAACGAGTACATGAAGTTAAATTTTTAGGTGTTGTTTTAGATCATAAACTCAACTGGAAATCTCATATAAAATACATAAAATTAAAACTATGCAAAAGTATTGGACTTCTAAATAAAGTAAAACATGTTTTAGAGCTGTCAACTCTACAGACATTATATTATTCATTTGTTTTTCCATATCTGACATACTGTATAGAGGTTTGGGGCAACACATATAAAACCAACACTAAACCGTTATCTGTCATACAAAAGAAAGTTATGAGAATTATTCATAAAGTGGACATCAGAGAACACACAAATACATTGTTTATTCAATCAAATATCTTGAAACTAAAGGATCTGGTTGATTTAAAAATGTTATTGATTATGTTTAAAGCTAGAAAGAGATTATTGCCATTTAATTTACAAAAGTTTTTTGTCTTAAACTCTTGTGAAAGAACTAACAGAAGGAAGTATGATTTCAAAAGTAAAACTGTGCGTACTACTTTAAAACAAATGTGCATTTCGGTGCATGGAGTAAAACTATGGAACAGTTTGGATGATGAGTTTAAAAATTGCACTACAATAATCCAATTCAAGAAACAGTATAAAAAAAGAATGGTTAACTCTTACATATTGAGTTGTTAATGGGAACAGTGGTATATTGTTATGTATGTTATTGTTTAAATATTGTTTGAAACTTGTTTTGTTAATTTAATGTTTACGGCCATGACATTTTTGTAATTATTGAGAAAGGGGGCAGGTCTATACAAGATTTTCTTCTTCCTGCTCCCTCTTCACTCGTGTAAATGTGTTGTCAGATAATGAGTTTGTAAAATGATGATTTTTTTTAATCGAGTGAATAAATTGATTGATTGATTGATTGATTGATTGATTTATCACCTGCCTCTTGGTCCGTGGAGAGCCGCGCGTGTTTGTACGGACAGTTTTTTTTAGAGAGGGAGACCAGCGCACACCCGCTGCTCAGAGCGGGGTGGGGGAAAGGGGAGACATTTGATCCTCTGTTCCTGCAGTAAGAACAGGGAGGAGAGAAGCTATGAGACGCGAGTGGTTTGTTTTTAGCATTTTAGCTAGCTACTTGCACGCAGACTGGTGGAGCGGAGGTGCGCAGTTCAGCTTGTTCGTTTGAAGTAAGGGGGCGGGGCGCCCTGACGTATTACGTCATGAAATTTGCATATCATGATATAACTTTTTTGCCCGGGCAAGCTTTTTATACCGGTAAAACCGGTAACAATATGATATGGCCCAGCTCTACAGCAAGCTAGTTAGCCAGCTCACTTTATCTGAATGGAGCCTGCTAGCATGGAGGAGGGAGACAGCGCGATTCAACTCGCTCCTTCGTCTTTAAAAATCATTTCAGATTCTACAACATTCTGGGGGAAGACAGATTAACAAGAGAACGGTATTTGCAAAAAGTGTAAGATAAAATTACAGTACAGTATTTTGGAAATACAATAAAATGTGCGGAAGATGAAAGCAGCCGACCAGCAAAGTTTGCTGCAAAGATTTCTCTCTCCATCTCCTGCTGTATCACAAAGGATTTATGAGCAGACAGCTCAGTGGAAGTTGAGGGGTTTTTATAAGCTGGAAGCAACGTACGTTATTGCTTCATGTAGATAAAGGTCCACACAGCTCCAACATGAAACAAGAATAACGTGGGAGAAGTTCTGAAGCAGCTGCAGCTCAAAGGTAATGTTGTTTTCTCATATTGTAAAACTTATAGACAAGTTGTACAACAAACTTAATGTAATTTTATCTTTTAACAGGTTGGAGAGACCAGATGAGATGCATCGCCTGGAGCCAGTTCTAAATGATACAATTTATGGTTAATAAATTACAGTTCAGTGTACATTTTAATGCAGGTTTGCACAGGTTTTGAAATGTTGTTAAAGATTTACTAAATATGAATCAACCCCTCCCTGGGCTGCCACCTTACCTTACCGTGGTGGAGGGGTTTGAGTGTCCCAATGATCCTAGGAGCTATGCTGTCAGGGGCTTTATGCCCCTAGTAGGGTCACCCAAGGCAGACAGGTCCTAGGTGAGGGACGAGACAAAGCGCAGCCCACAAGACCCCTTATCAGTCAAAGTCAAAGTCAACTTTATTGTCAGATCTGCAATATGTACTGTACAGGACATACACAGGACCGAAATTGCGTTTCTCTCAGTCCCTCGGTGCAACAGTAAACATCTAAACATTGAAACACTGAAACATATAATAATTGACATAAGCATAAAATAGTAAAACTAACACTGTCCTGAGTTTTTTGCATAGTGGAATAAGAGTATGAAAATTTACACCAACTCTAAAACTAAAACATTAAACATTTAATGAACATAATACTGTCCTGAGTTTTTGCATACTAGTATAAAAAAAGAGTATAAAAAGTATAACTAAAATAAACTAAAGGTTTCTAGCATTGACATTTGCAAAGTGGCAAAGCAGCGTATGAGTTAATGTACACAGTATATGTATGAGGTAGTAGTTGATGTTGTTATAGAGGCAAAAAGTGGCATATGCAGTAAGGCACATTGGGCATCCCTAAATAAGACCGTTCAGAGCACACTGTATATGTATCAGCAGTGGTGTAGATATTAGAGTAGTGTAAATGTAAACAGTAGTAATTACATGTAAGCAGTAGTAATAAAAGTAAACAGTATTAATAAATGTAAACAGAGAATGTAAACAGTATTATGATTATAGGCAGTGATGTAATACAAACATTAGTGCAAGTATGAGAAGTAGTGCAAACTGTATGAGCACATGACCGAGAGTTTAGTGAATAACCCGTTTGATGACACAGAGTCCAGTGTTAAAATCTTTGTGTTGTGTGGTAATGTGTGAGAAAGTTTTAGTGTTAAGGCAGTTCAAATGGGAGGGGGGGCAGAGCAGGCAGAGTGTTTAGCATCCTGACTGCCTGATGAACAGAGCTGTCTCTCAGTCTGCTGGTTCGAGCCTGGAGACTCCTCAGTCTCCTCCCTGATGGCAGCAGTCTGAAGCAGCTGTGTAGTGGGTGTGTGGGATCACCTGCCATGCGGTGGGCTTTCCGAGTGAGGCGTTTGCTGTGTAAGTCCTGCAGTGAGGGGAAGGAGGTGCCGACTATCTTCTCAGCTGCTCTCACAATGCGCTGGAGGCTCTTGCGGCAGGATGCAGTACATGCACCAAACCACACAGTGATGCAGCTGGTCAGGACACTTTCTATGGCACCTCTGTAGAAGGTGCTCATGATGGGGGTTGAAGCTCCAGCCCTTTTCAGCTTGCGGAGAAAGTAGAGACGCTGGTGAGCCTTCTTTGCCAGTGCTGCAGTGTTCCTGCTCCAGGACAGGTCCTTTGAGACGTGCACTCCCAGGAACTTGGTGCTGTCTACTCTCTCCACTGCGGTGCTGTTGATGGTCAGAGGGGCATGTTGGGCATCCTTCTTCCTGAAGTCCACAACAATCTCCTTTGTCTTCTCCACGTTGAGAGTGAGATTGTTGTGTCCGCACCACAAGGCCAGGCGGCTCACCTCGTTCCTGTAGTCCGTCTCATCGTTGTTGCTGATGAGACCCACCACTGTTGTGTCGTCCGCAAACTTGATGAAGTGGTTGGAGCTGTATGATGGTGTGCAGTCGTGTGTTAGCAGGGTGAATAGAAGGGGGCTCAGTACACATCCTTGTGGGGCCCCTGTGTTCAATGTGATGGTGCTAGATGTGTTACTCCCGACTCGTACTGTCTGTGGTCTCCCAGTCAGGAAGTCTAGCAGCCAGTTACACATTGAGGTATTCAGCCCCAGACTGTCCAGTTTAAGGATCCCTTATGATGAATAATATAAATGGAAACAATGTTCCCTCGCCCGGACGCAGGTCACCGGGGCCCCACTCTGGAGCCAGGCCCAGAGGAGGGGCACGTTGGCGAGCGCCTGGTGGCCGGGCTTTCACCCATGGAGCTCGGCCGGGCACAGCCCGAAGAGGAGACGTGGGTCCCCCTTCCCATAGGCTCACCACCTGTGGGAGGGGCCAAAGGGGTCGGGTGCATTGTGGAATGGGTGGTGGCCGAGGGCGGGGACCCTGGCGGTCTGATCCTCGGCTACAGAAGCTGGCCATTGGGACATGGAATGTCACCTCTCTGGTGGGGAAGGAGCCTGAGCTAGTGTGTGAGGTTGAGAGGTTCCGGCTAGAAATAGTCGGACTCACCTCAACGCATGGCTCTGGCTCTGGAACCAGTTTCCTTGAGAGGGGTTGGACACTCTTCCACTCTGGAGTTGCCCCTGGTGAGAGGCGCCGAGCAGGAGTGGGCATACTTGTTGCCCCCCATCTTGGTGCCTGTACGTTGGGGTTCACCCCGGTGAACGAGAGGGTAGCCTCCCTTCGCCTACGTGTGGGGGGACGGGCTCTGACTGTTGTTTGTGCCTATGCGCCGAACGGCAGCGCAGATTACCCACCCTTTTTGGAGTCCTTGGAGGGGGTATTGGAGGGTGCGCCTCCTGGGGACTCCCTTGTTCTGCTGGGGGACTTCAACGCTCACGTGGGCAATGACAGTGAGACCTGGAGGGGTGTGGTTGGGAGGAACGGCCCCCCTGATCTGAACCCGAGTGGTGTTCTGTTGTTGGACTTCTGTGCTCGTCATGGATTGTCCATAACGAACACCATGTTCAGGCATAAGGGTGTCCATATGTGCTCTTGGCACCAGGACACCCTAGGTCGTAGTTCAATGATCGACTTTGTTGTCGTCTCATCTGATCTGCGGCCGCATGTCCTGGACACTCGGGTGAAGAGAGGGGCGGAGCTGTCAACTGACCACTACCTGGTGGTGAGTTGGCTCCGATGGTGGGGGAGGATGCCGGTCAGACCTGGCAGACCCAAACGTATTGTGAGGGTCTGCTGGGAACGTCTGGCAGAGTCTCCCGTAAGACGGAGCTTTAACTCCCACCTCCGGGAGAGCTTTGAACACGTTCCGAGGGAGGCGGGGGACATTGAGCCCGAGTGGGCCATGTTTCGCGCCTCTATTGTCGAGGCAGCTTATCGGAGTTGTGGCCGCAAGGTTGTTGGTGCCTGTCGTGGTGGCAACCCTCGAACCCGGTGGTGGACACCGGCGGTGAGGGATGCTGTCAAGCTGAAGAAGGAGTCCTATTGGGCCTTTTTGGCCTGTGGGACCCCGGAAGCAGCAGATAGGTACCGGCAGTCCAAGCGGCATGCGGCTCGGGTGGTTGCTGAGGCAAAAACTCGGGCGTGGGAGGAGTTCGGAGAGGCCATGGAGAATGACTTCCGTACGGCTTCGAGGCGATTCTGGTCCACCATCCGGCGTCTCAGGGGGGGAAAGCGGTACGCGACCAACACCATTTATGGTGGGGATGGCGTGCTGTTGACCTCAACTCGGGATGTTGTGAGTCGGTGGGCGGAATACTTCGAAGACCTCCTCAATCCTACTGGCACGTCTTCCACTGAGGAAGCGGAGCCTGGGGACTTTGGGTCGGGCTCTCCAATCTCTGGTGCTGAGGTCGCCGAGGTGGTTAAAAAGCTCCGCGGTGGCAAGGCTCCGGGGGTGGATGAGATTCGTCCTGAGTTCCTTAGGGCTCTGGATGTTGTGGGGTTGTGTTGGCTTACGCGACTCTGCAATATCGCGTGGACATCGGGGGCAGTTCCCTTGGATTGGCAGACTGGGGTGGTGGTTCCCCTATTCAAAAAGGGGGACCGTAGGGTGTGTTCCAACTATAGAGGGATCACACTCTTAAGCCTCCCTGGTAAGGTCTATTCAGGGGTTCTGGAGAGGAGGGTCCGTCGGATAGTCGAACCTCGGATTCAGGAGGAGCAGTGTGGTTTTCGTCCTGGTCGTGGAACACTAGACCAGCTCTACACCCTCAACAGGGTCCTGGAGGGTGCGTGGGAGTTTGCCCAACCAGTTTACATGTGCTTTGTAGACTTGGAAAAGGCATTCGACCGCGTCCCTCGGGGGGTTCTGTGGCGGGTACTCCGGGAGTATGGGGTACCAGGCCCATTGATATGGGCTGTTAGGTCCCTGTACGACCGGTGTCAGAGCTTGGTCCGCATTGCCGGCAGTAAGTCAGGCTCGTTTCCGGTGAGAGTTGGACTCCGCCAAGGTTGCCCTTTGTCACCGATTCTGTTCATAACTTTTATGGACAGAATTTCTAGGCGCAGCCAAGGTGTTGAGAGGATCCGTTTTGGTGGCCTTAGAATCGCTTCTCTGTTTTTTGCAGATGATGTGGTCCTATTGGCTTCATCAGCTCGTGATCTACAGCTTTCGCTGGAGCGGTTTGCAGCTGAATGTGATGCGGCCGGGATGAGGATCAGTTCCTCCAAATCCGAGGCCATGGTCTTGAGCCGGAAAAGGGTAGCATGCCCTCTCCGGGTCGGGGAGGAGGTCCTTACCCAAGTGGAGGAGTTTAAGTATCTCGGGATCTTGTTCACGAATGAGGGAAAACTGGAGCGTGAGATCGATAGGCGGATAGGTGCAGCGTCCGCAGTGAAGCGGGCGCTGTACCGGTCTGTCGTGGTGAAGAGAGAGCTGAGTCAAAAGGCAAAGCTCTCAATTTACCGATCGATCTACGTTCCCACCCTCATCTATGGTCATGAGCTTTGGGTTATGACCGAAAGAACAAGATCTCGGATACAAGCGGCTGAAATGAGTTTTCTCCGCAGGGTGGCTGGACTCTCCCTTAGAGATAGGGTGAGAAGCTCAGTCATCCGGGAGGGACTCGGAGTAGAGCCGCTGCTTCTCCACATCGAGAGGAGCCAGTTGAGGTGGCTCGGGCATCTGGTTAGGATGCCTCCTGGACGCCTCCCTGGTGAGGTGTTCCGGGCATGTCCCACCGGGAGGAGACCCAGAGGAAGACCCAGGATACGCTGGAGGGACTATGTTTCTCGGCTGGCCTGGGAACGCCTTGGGATTCCCCCAGAGGAGCTGCTCCAAGTGGCTGGGGAGAGGGAAGTCTGGGCCTCCCTACTTAGGCTGCTACCCCCGCGACCCGACCAAGGATAAGCGGAGGAAAATGGATGGATGGATGGATGGATGAATCAATGTGGTTAAAAAAACTGAAGTCTGTATTTTATTTTGATTTAAAGGTTAATGCACTTTGGTAGACTGAAGTCTGTTTACTTTTGTATTTACCGGTATATATTTTGAATTATTTGTCTGTGATGGACTGGAGACATGTCCAGGTGTCCCCCGCCTCTCACGCAGTGATGACTGGACATGGATTTGCCAGACAGTGAGAGATTCGCACCCCTAACTAAAAGCACAGAGAATATAGTAAAAATCAGTGAATATGTTATTTAACGGGGACCAAATATTGGTTTTATAAATTTTTATGGTATGTCTGTGGGCTATCCAGACCATGTTCATTCAATTTAATGCACAAAATAATTCTTAGATAATAAAATATCCCCTTTCTAGTTGTGCCTTTTCTGACTTCCGTTCTGAACGAGCTGTTTATGATAAGGCCACGCCCTTCAAAAATCTGTTTACATTAACTCCGCCCTCCAAAGGGGACCCTGAGTCAGACGCCATTTTGGGCAGGGCAAATGAGGCGCTGACGCGTCGCGTAGGCCGCTGAGAAACATCCATAAGTTCACCCTCCATGTTAAAAACTCTTCGTCTGACTCTTCGAAAACAAGCAATAAGGCTGCAGAGTAACACACTGGCTGCTAACTGCTATACACGCTCTCTCTAGCGGGGACAGCTTTTTTTCACGGACCACATCCGGCGCTGAACGGATATGGTCCGTGAGTAGTCGTCCGGTTGATTTAAGAGCCCGTGAATAAGTTTTTTCGTTTTTACTGATAGATAATTAGTTATTAGCGGTACTGCATTTTAACAACAACGAAACATCGAACTCTGAGATGAACTCAGGAAAAACAACCGTGACGTCTTTTATACTGAATTTTTTAGCATTTAAATTTCAGATTTAAGGGAGTTGGCAAGTTCACGTTGTAAAAGTGCAAATAATAAGTCTGATTACTGATTACTTTTATGTTAGTTGAACTTAGTCCCCTCTCCCAGATTGCATCAAATCAGTATTGATACCTTGGTAGTGATGTTCTTAACAGAAAGAAGGGATCGCTGAATCATAATCTGCTTAAAGCCCCATAAGAACTTGTCCCAGTTCTGATCACATTTAAAAGTAAAATAAATGAAAAAAATGACCTAAAATGGACCATAAGTGTTAGTATGGTACTGTGGTTATTGTGAATATTTAAGATGCTTCATAACTTGTTTGGCATGCATATTTTCACAGGACACAGGAATGCTTATGCCAGCCAATTCAGGGACAGATGCAAAGTCAGGCTCATAAGCGAAATACATTAAACTAAAACCAGCTGGTATTTTGTCAGAAAATAGTGAAAATTAATAAAAATTATATGTTCTCAAGGAAATGCATTCATCAGTAGAGAACATCGAAGAATCTGTGGATGAAAGCCAGGACTGTTTACATTTATTAATACGGTTTACATTTATTACTACCGTTTACATTTACACTACTTTTATATCTACACTACTGCTGATACATATACAGTGTACAGTACACTGTAAATGCAAACATGGTATTTAATTAAAAATAGTAAATTGACTTAAATCAGTTTTCAACAAATAGTGATTAAGACTCACTTTTAGTAAGTTACTTGTAATTTGTGGTCAAAAAATCTCAGTAGCTCAGTTAACTTGAGCTCGTTTCATTTAGAAAAAGTAAGTTTTTGATAAGTGTGAACAAATCCCGTATCATATTGCGGTAAGAAGACATCTTGCGCATGCTCAGAATAGAACCACACACGCACACTGGAGAAAGCGAGGTGTACTTGGCACACTGCGCATGCCTCATTTTTGAGCGCGTTTCACTCTTCTCTTGGGAAATATCGTAACAGATACCAGTAAGTATGTTTTTTTTTAATCATAATGTATGAAGTTGGTATTAAAATGTTTTTTAACAGGAGATGTTGGTGTGCATTTCTCGCAGAAATATGGGTATTGTCTCAGCTCGTGTTAGCTAACGGTAGAGCTAGCCAACTAATGATATTTAACATAAACCTAGCTAGTGGCAATATTCCACAATATAATTTTAAATTTTCGTTTGAGGCAACTGTGCTCGCGCGTGCCCTGCCCCGCAGGGAAAAGAAAGTGGGGGCACGAGGGGTGTCTTCCCCCAGTTGCTTCTTAGCAGCTAAGCTAAGAGGATACACGAGTGAGTCGCACAGACACTGCAAACACTTAAAAAAATAACAGCAACCTGAACCAAACGTTTGGTTCTGCTGCCCCTTGGCTTGTTGATCACGGATCAGACAGGCCACCAGAAAACCTCCCATTTCAGTCTGCTCAACAACTACTAGCTAGCTTCTGTTAGCTGTGCAAAGGGTCCCTGTGAAACGGTGAGCATCTTCTTCTTTCGGCTTTTCCCTTTTCAGGTGTCACCACAGCGAGTCATCCTCCTCCACCTCACTCTGTCCTCTGCATCCTCTGTCCTCACTCCAACTACCTTCATGTCCTCTCTAACTGCATCCATATATCTCCTCTTTGGCCTCCCTCTTTGTCTTTTTCCTGGCAGCTGCATTTGTACTCGGACCCACACAAATATCTGAGCTTGACATGTAATGAATAAGTGATTATTCTCATGTGTAATGTAATTCGAACTGTAAAACTAAAATAGTTTTTTTTTCTTAATTTTCTAATTTATAACCACAAGTCTGGTTAATATGTTATTACAGGAAATCCCTGTTTGGAAAAGCATCTTCAAGCTTGAAGAATGGCAGGCACAATTCCCTTTATTGGTGACGCTTCATGTGAGTAAAATCCATCACCATTAAATGACTTATTCATTTATCTATTCATCTTAAACATCAGAATGAATGTGTCATAAGGCCCTCTCACACTTGAACGTTTTAGACAACTCATGCCAACTTGTGAAAATTTAGGAGATATCTATAGTGCAGCTATGTTTACTCTTTAAGATTTTTATTCCTGTTAATGTGACGAGACATTTCCATTTATTAACAGATGACAGCATTGATGAAACATATGGTGTGAATGTGCAGTTTGAATCTGATGAAGAGGTAAAGTTTTTTTCATGATGTTATATTCCTTTTTTTTTTTTTCATGATGTTATATTCCTTTTTGCTTCCCATGGGCTCACCACCTGTGGGAGGGGCCAAAGGGGTCGGGTGCAATGTGAGATGGGTGGCGGCCGAGGGCGGGGACCCTGGCGGTCTGATCCTCGGCTACAGAAGCTGGCCATTGGGACATGGAATGTCACCTCTCTGGTGGGGAAGGAGCCTGAGCTAGTGTGTGAGGTTGAGAGGTTCCGACTAGAAATAGTCGGACTCACCTCAACGCATGGCTCTGGCTCTGGAACCAGTTTCCTTGAGAGGGGTTGGACACTCTTCCACTCTGGAGTTGCCCCTGGTGAGAGGCGCCGAGCAGGAGTGGGCATACTGGTTGCCCCCCATCTTGGTGCCTGTACGTTGGGGTTCACCCCGGTGAACGAGAGGGTAGCCTCCCTTCGCCTACGTGTGGGGGGACGGGCTCTGACTGTTGTTTGTGCCTATGCACCAAACGGCAGCTCAGACTACCCACCCTTTTTGGAGTCCTTGGAGGGGGTATTGGAGAGTGCGCCTCCTGGGGACTCCCTTGTTCTACTGGGGGACTTCAACGCTCACGTGGGCAATGACAGTGAGACCTGGAGGGGTGTGGTTGGGAGGAACGGCCCCCCTGATCTGAACCAGAGTGGTGTTCTGTTATTGGACTTCTGTGCTCGTCATGGATTGTCCATAACGAACACCATGTTTAAGCATAAGGGTGTCCATATGTGCTCTTGGCACCAGGACACCCTAGGTCGCAGTTCGATGATCGACTTTGTTGTCGTCTCATCTGATCTGCGGCCGCATGTCTTGGACACTCGGGTGAGGAGAGGGGCGGAGCTGTCTACTGACCACTACCTGGTGGTGAGTTGGCTCCGATGGTGGGGGAGGATGCCGGTCAGACCTGGCAGACCCAAACGTATCGTGAGGGTCTGCTGGGAACGTCTGGCAGAGTCTCCCGTAAGACGGAGCTTTAACTCCCACCTCCGGGAGAGCTTTGAACACGTTCCGAGGGAGGCGGGGGACATGGAGTCCGAGTGGGCCGTGTTCCGCGCCTCTATTGTCGAGGCAGCTTATCGGAGCTGTGGCCGCAAGGTTGTTGGTGCCTGTCGAGGTGGCAACCCTCGAACCCGGTGGTGGACACCGGCAGTGAGGGATGCTGTCAGGCTGAAGAAGGAGTCCTATTGGGCCTTTTTGGCTTGTGGGACCCCGGAAGCAGCTGATAGGTACCGGCAGTCCAAGCGGCATGCGGCTCGGGTGGTTGCTGAGGCAAAAACTCGGGCGTGGGAGGAGTTCGGAGAGGCCATGGAGAATGACTTCCGTACGGCTTCGAGGCGATTCTGGTCCACCATCCGGCGTCTCAGGGGGGGAAAGAGGTACGAGACCAACACCATTTATGGTGGAGGTGGCGTGCTGCTGACCTCAACTCGGGATGTTGTGAGTCGGTGGGCGGAATACTTCGAAGACCTCCTCAATCCTACTGGCACGTCTTCCACTGAGGAAGCAGAGCCTGGGGACTTTGGGTCGGGTTCTCCGATCTCTGGTGCTGAGGTCGCCGAGGTGGTTAAAAAGCTCCGCGGTGGCAAGGCTCCGGGGGTGGATGAGATTCGCCCGGAGTTCCTTAGGGCTCTGGATGTTGTAGGGTTGTGTTGGCTTACGCGACTCTGCAATATCGCGTGGACATCGGGGGCAGTTCCCTTGGATTGGCAGACTGGGGTGGTGGTTCCCCTATTTAAAAAGGGGGACCGTAGGGTGTGTTCCAACTATAGGGGGATCACACTCTTAAGCCTCCCTGGTAAGGTCTATTCAGGGGTTCTGGAGAGGAGGGTCCGTCGGATAGTCGAACCTCGGATTCAGGAGGAGCAGTGTGGTTTTCGTCCTGGTCGTGGAACACTGGACCAGCTCTACACCCTCAGCAGGGTCCTGGAGGGTGCGTGGGAGTTTGCCCAACCAGTTTACATGTGTTTTGTGGACTTGGAGAAGGCATTCGACCGCGTCCCTCGGGGGGTTCTGTGGGGGGTACTCCGGGAGTATGGGGTACCAGGCCCTTTGATAAGGGCTGTTAGGTCCCTGTACGACCGGTGTCAGAGCTTGGTCCGCATTGCCGGCAGTAAGTCAGGCTCGTTTCCGGTGAGAGTTGGACTCCGCCAAGGTTGCCCTTTGTCACCGATTCTGTTCATAACTTTTATGGACAGAATTTCTAGGCGCAGCCAAGGTGTTGAGAGGATCCGTTTTGGTGACCTTAGAATCGCTTCTCTGTTTTTTGCAGATGATGTGGTCCTACTGGCTTCATCAGTTCGTGATTTACAACTTTCACTGGAGCGGTTTGCAGCCGAGTGTGATGCGGCCGGGATGAGGATCAGTTCCTCCAAATCCGAGGCCATGGTCTTGAGCCGGAAAAGGGTAGCATGCCCTCTCCGGGTCGGGGAGGAGGTCCTGCCCCAAGTGGAGGAGTTTAAGTATCTCGGGATCTTGTTCACGAATGAGGGAAAACTGGAGCGTGAGATCGATAGGCGGATAGGTGCAGCGTCCGCAGTGAAGCGGGCGCTGTACCGGTCTGTCGTGGTGAAGAGAGAGCTGAGTCAAAAGGCAAAGCTCTCAATTTACCGATCGATCTACGTTCCCACCCTCATCTATGGTCATGAGCTTTGGGTTATGACCGAAAGAACAAGATCTCGGATACAAGCGGCTGAAATGAGTTTTCTCCGCAGGGTGGCTGGACTCTCCCTTAGAGATAGGGTGAGAAGCTCAGTCATCCGGGAGGGACTCGGAGTAGAGCCGCTGCTTCTCCACATCGAGAGGAGCCAGTTGAGGTGGCTCGGGCATCTGGTTAGGATGCCTCCTGGACGCCTCCCTGGTGAGGTGTTCCGGGCACGTCCCACCGGGAGGAGACCCAGAGGAAGACCCAGGACGCGCTGGAGGGACTATGTTTCTCGGCTGGCCTGGGAACGCCTTGGGATTCCCCCGGAGGAACTGCTCCAAGTGGCTGGGGAGAGGGAAGTCTGGGCCTCCCTACTTAGGCTGCTACCCCCGCGACCCGACCCCGGATAAGCGGAAGAAGATGGATGGATGGATGGATGGATGGATATTCCTTTTTGTTCTCAGCTTTCTGCACAACAAACTGACCCTCATTGAAAATAAGATTCACCTGACTTTGAATTTCACTGATGAAAGTTATTGTAAATTTTGTCCTCAGAAGCTTTGGAACATCCAGATGTTTGTGCTCAAAATAAATTATAAAAGTAATCATTTTTCTGGTTTGCAGGAAGGAGATGAAGACCAGTTTGGAAAAGTACGAGATGAACACTCAGATGAATACGGTGAAGGAGATATATTATTATTAATAATAATAATTAATATTTTGAAATTGTTTGTGTTTTTCACACGCACAGTTCAGTATTGTACCATGCTGGCGAGTGCTCAGAGTGAAGCAGAAAAGGAACGTATCATAGGGAAAATGGAGTCGGATCAGGAGCTGTCAAAGATCCTCTACCAGCTTCAGGAGACCGAGAAGGAGGACATAATTTGGGTAAGACTTCCTGTTTGTGAAGTTATGCCATAAAACCATTTGTCTGTGTGGACCGTCACAGCTCGGTTTTGTTTTCTAGGAAGAGCGATCTCGCAGGGAGAGGGTAAATGGAGCTTATTTATATAGCGCTTTCCAGCCCCCTGTGAGGAGCCCCAAAGCGCTTTACAATACCAGCCATCCACCCATTCATTCAGACATTCATACACCGGTAGTGGTAGCCTTCCTTGCAAGGCGCCATCCAGACCTACCGGGAGCAACTCGGGGTTAAGTGTCTTGCTCAGGGACACAACGACACATGGTGGGCGGATGCGGGATTCGAACCTCCAACCTTCCGATCAGGGGTCGACTGCCATTACCACTACACCACGGCCGCCCCAGGGTGAGGAAGTCTCGTGTTGATGACTTGGAAGCAATGGACATTGGCCATGGAGAGGTAAATACTGTCACATTTACATACATACCGGTACATACATACTTGCATACATACATGTACATGTACACGTACATATATACATGCATACATACATACGTACATACATGTACATAGCGGTACATGTACATACATGTACATAGCGGTACATGTGCATACATGTACATAGCGGTACATGTGCATACATGTACATAGCGGTACATGTGCA
>JBBPBX010086087.1:0-14970 GCA_038048925.1 Garcialebias charrua | reverse complement strand
AGCCATAAGTTCCTCATCTGTTAATGAATTTAGAGCCAAATAATCCTCACACCGTTCCAGATATTGTAGAGGATCAGGGGGGTCTTCTAATTTTCCATACGTTGGAAACAATAATTTCACAGGGCTCTTCCCCTGGTCTCGACTCCTGTTTAGTAAAAAGGTGGTGGTGCCACCTGGTGCTATACCAGGCCGAACAGTAGATTCCATCCGGGGTCTGTTGGCAAATGTTATTGATTTTGGTACACCTTGATACATGGTCTGTGCAGTGTCATCCATTATTGTGGTCTGATGGCAGGTCTGAACTGGTTGGATTTTTGTGACTATTTCCTCTGTTACAGATTTGATGGTGATTTGACATGCTGAAATCTCCCCCTGCAAGCGGGAAACCTCTTCTTGCAGAGCAGAGATGCTGGCTGTAACTGGGGTGAGAAGGGATTTGAACTCCTCTAGTAGCTCAGACTGATGGTGTTTCAGTCTCCATCCAAGAGCGGCTTTCGTTTGTGAGAGTAAATATTCCAACTGTGCATCCATCCGTTTGTATTGTTCTTGTCCATGGTCTTGAATTAATTTTTTCACACTTTTTATTGTTGCGTCCCTCATATTGCTCATCTCCCATCTAACACTGGTTTTTATTTCCTCCATGGCAGTTTTTAACTCTGTTTCTGGAACATCAGGTGCAGCCTGTGTTTTGTGTTGAGCTTGAGAAGGAGGCTGTGGTACCAAAGGGGAATCCAACATCAAATCCAGCTTGGTTAATTCCATGTCCAGGAGAGAGTATGCTGTGGAGCATATAGGGGTCATCACATTTGGGGGGGTGGAAGTGATTGGAGGGTGATCTATTCTGTTTGCTTCTGTGCTCATTTATTTATTTATTTTATTTTTATTTTTTATATTTATTTATTTATTTTTCAGTGCTGATCATAAAGTTGTCATTCAAAAACTGTCCCATCTGGGGTGCCATTTTTTATGTGACGGTTTTATTAAAAGGGGTGCCAGCCAGGTATCCCTCCTGACAGTTAGGATGACCAATTTTGAGTTACTTTTGTATTTTTTATTTTTTTTAACCTGTCACACAAGGACCATCCACTTAATGGTGTTGACCCTTTACAATTTGAATGACAAAAAAAACCAACAAAACTTCATCCTTTTTTCTTTTACACAAAAAACAAACAAAACATCTTCCACATAATTTCACTTTTTTTTTCTTTCAGGTTTTATATTTTTAAATGTCCATAAACAAAATAAACACAAATCCCCCCCACAAAAATAAGTTCTCAAGTCTTTTCTTGTCTTCCACAATCAACAGGTCAAAGGTTCCATATATTTACTGCTCCCATATTTTACTGCTCCACAGCAAGAGCTGTGGAATAACAAAAGCAATAATCAGGCCCAAGTGCCATTTAAATGCTCACAATAAAAAACAGGAAAAAGAATAAATAGACTTACAGGTCTCAGATAAAGCAGAATCAGAAATCCATAGGTTGTTTTTGTTTTTGTCATCTGTAATGAACAAATGTAATATTTTGAAATCACTATGGGGCATAACTGATTAATTTTTAGTAATTTTAAATATTTAATTCAGGGACTTACGAATAATGAACTGGGTGACGTCACACGCTTCCAGGATCTCCGGATTCACAGCGGAGAGCGCACAGGAGTAGATGCACGTTTCCTTTTTGTTTGTTTCTGTCGGTCCACGGTGATGTCTTCCAGCAGGAAGTGAAGGGTTTTGGCACAGGCGAGGGATTGCACAACCTCGGATTAAATTTTAATAGTTTAACCAGGGACGCAACACTAGTGGAATCCTTGACTCTCTGGTCTGGAGAGAAACTGCCATCTTTTAACTGGAAGGGGAAACGAGCTTGAACAGTGGAGCAATCAGGTGAGTTCACAGCTGTGATCCAGGTGCGTCTTTAAGTGTGGCAGGATGGGAGGGGCCAAGGAAGAACAAAAAGTAATGAGAGCAGCTCGGAAAATGAGCAGGCTGTCACAATACAAACACTTGCCAGACCGGAAACACAAGGATGTTCTTCTTACCCCTCAAGGTTGAGTGGAAAGTCCCTGTAGTTGTTTTGCACAAACACTTGCCAAACAAGATATGCTACTGCTTGCATCAACTTGTAGCAAATTAGGAGCAAAATGAAACATGAAGACAAAAACAATTTTATTTCACAACAAACCCCCCTTTGGACCTCAATTCCTGAGGTCCACCTCAAGAAATAAAATCACACATTTTCTGGTGCGCGCCATACTCTCTCTTATGTCTATGAACTTCGCAAACATCTTTCCCAGGGATTACGCAGAAATGTTCTAGGAGGACAATTTGAATCAGTCGATTAATATGCAAATTGTAGAATATATAAAAAAATATATGCAAACTATGAACGATAATAATAGTAAGCGCTTTAGGATATGGCAGAATTATGAACCTTAAGTTCCCCAAGTTCCTCCTCCAGCAGCAAGGCAGTTGTCTCCCTTGAACACACAAGAATAGAGAAAGAACACAAGATTTATATCACCACCACAGAAACATTAATATACTTTTTGAATGTGCCACACGTACTCAGGGGTATTCCCCTGGGGTGCTCGGGAATGTCCTCCTATGTTCCCGAGTTTTCTTCGTGTAATGTGAGACTCTAATATGTAGTGTTTTTATCGTTTTAGGTGTCTGTTCTATGTGTGCATGTTCCAGCACCGAGTGGCCCCATTAAACAGAGTCCTTCTGAGCCTCGCACGCAACTTTACTCGGCTACTTTCGTCTATCAAGGCACAAGAGTTCGAATGCGAGCTCTTCTTGTCGTCCAGCCCAATCCTTTAGCTCCTTCCTGGTTCACGGGCTGGAGTACACTGAACCGTGTGGATCCCCTGGCATTGACACGCACTGCCTGTGGTGTGCGTTCAGCGACCCCACATGGGTCCGTACTTGACCAGAGCTGTTTGGTCTTGCCTCCTTTGAAATCTGTTGAGAAAATCTAAACCACAAACTTTCGACTTGTTAGATTACAACAGGGCCTCTCGGTTTAATCCAATTCGCTCATCTGAGAGAAGTCCCAAACATGGGTAAATCCATGTGAGTTAAATTACTCTCTACTGTCTATCCATAAATCCACTCACAATGGTACTGATAAATCAGATTCTAAAACGTAAGCCAATTTCTCCAATATTATATTAAAATTTGTACCCAGAAATGTGCAGTAAAACAAAAATAAAGTTCCATCCTTACCCCCTCAGCTGGAGCATTTCCAGGAACCACCTATAATAAACAGAATGTGCCACAGCAAACAACACCCAATCAATTATAAATCAGTAGTACAAAGAATGAATCATGCATGTTAGTTGGGTTTAGAAGAGGCTTAATCTTCATTAGGGTTAATTATGAGTAGTTTTGAGGCGGTTCATACTTACAAAAAATACTGTACCTTTTCACTCAGCTTATAGCAGAAATTACACACATAACAATAACATCACAAGCGGCGGCAGAGCATAATTCACAAAACATTGTACACCTGTGGTTCTATACACATTTTCCCTGAGTCAATAAGTCACATGTCGTCTTGTCAAGTCAATTGCTATAAATCTATAGAACCATCATATTTCTAAACACCCTCTGATCAGGTCCACTTCAGGTTTGAGTGGTTTGAGCCTGCAGACCAGGAAACATTTCCAAGGGGCGTCCCCCATCCTGCTTCACACACATAAAAAAAACAGTGTTGTTAATTGCTCATTTGAAATATGCTTGCATGCTTACATCAATACTCCTTCCTCCATGACATGATAGGGACCAATTTCAACCTTTCTATTTTTAGAAATGTCTGTCAGCCCCTTAACCCCCTTTTGAAACAAAACTCTACCTTGTTTCAATTATGCCAAAGTTATTTGGTTAATAAATTGGAAATTGTGTCTAAATTTACCATCCTTTAACCTTAGCACTAGTGTCAGATGTTTCCTAAACCTCAGCCTATTGCCACCAGTAATTTGGTTTTCACAACCATATAGCTAACAGTAATCTACGATATCATCTCATTTTCTTTAAAATTATAATCATTTACCAAAATGTACCCCTTGTGACACATCAGAATCCCAACATGCACTCCGCCAAGGACAACTGCAAAAACAAAAATATAAAAGTTAACTCGTTTTGGGGTCAGGAGCTGGGATCATTTCCCTTGCTTTCCTTCAGCTTCACCACAGAGTTACAGGAACCAGAAGAAGCAAGTCGTCAGATCCACCTGAGCACAGTATAACTAAAAATCATGAAGCCCGCGCTGGCAGGCCCTAAATGTGTCTATGTGTAATTTATCATAGCAACTGTAGTTTTGATCCCGGCTACTAAGATCAACGACAGATCCTCACAGATCAATATGGGGTGCGGCCTTTGCTGGTATGAGTGACTTCAGGACCATTTGTTCTCTTGTCTGTTTGGAGAACGTGTTCAGCTTTCTCTTGTTCCAGCCCCCAGTGAGACGTTCACTGGGTTCTGATTCTCGTCCGGACCCCCCAAATCCGGACCGTATATCCTGGCCATTTGTGTCTGATGACCATGTTTTGACAGTTCTTTGAGAAAGTCTTTGCCTCTGCTCGGCTGAAAGTTTTTGTGGACAGTCTTTTGTTCTTTCGGTGCCTTTGTTGTTTTCAGTCGTTCCTTGCGTATGCCCCTCAAAGTTCTTGAGCAAGGTTGCATATGAGTTTGTTCTTCCCAGTGAAGTCACAGTGAGTCAGTTTCTGGACACACCTTCATATTAAATCTGATCCGATCTGATCAATAACCACAGTAGCTGAGATTCAAAAGTCAGATGCTGCATGTGTTTTGACAGAGGCCTATCTTAATGCATATTTACCATTATGTGTTCTGTATAGATGAGGTGGGATTCATAAGACTCACTCTTGTTCCATCAACACTGTTCAATGAGGCTATTTAAAAAATTAAAAAATTAAAAAATCATTAACAGACCAGGATCAAATTAATTTTCTGTTAACAATCTTTATTATGGATCCTTCGACGGAGGCATCTTTTAATCTGATCTGCACAACAGATCCAAAACATTAGTTTACCTAAAAGTGAAATAATCAATTTTACCCTGAAATCAAAAAATACATACTTTTATTTCAGAACGTACAATGTACGGTCTTCTAAGACCCCCTTGCTAGTATACAGTCTATGATAATTAGCAAATTCCTTGAGCCTTCTAAGATCTGCCTTCTTGTTGGATTTATTTATGTATCGTGTATATTTTCATGTCTAAACCGCACAGCTAGATGCCCTCCTAAATTGTCAATTTGAAATTATTAAGCTCAGTGGCTCATTTATTCAAAGTAAAAATATGGGCTCGTTCATTTTGGCCTGTTGTTCCAGGTATATAACTACAGGCGTGTCAAACTTATTTTGATCTGGGGGCCGCATACAGCTTAATCTGATTTCAAGGGGGTCAGACCAGAATACTCATTCTAAAGGTCCACTTTTTGTTTTTGTATTAGTGCAAAGAATAAATATATTATAAAAATATTAACATTAAATTAATTGTCCTTTTACACTTTTACTCAGTTTAACATTTAAGTGCATTACATATTAAAAAACTGATCAGTGATTGCACGTTTTAAAACATTTATTCAACAAACTGTTTTGTTAAATACCCTGATGCATGCTCAATAATCCAGGTAGAGAAATCTAAAAAACTAAATCTGGGCTTCTGGACATACAAAAAAAAACAGTTTTGTTAAAACCCTTTCCTGCATGTTAAAAGTGCATCAAAATTTAGAAATGAATGAATTTTAAATCCATTTTTCACATCTAGGAAGCAACTGTGAACCCATAAATTGAGCTTTGAGCGTAGCTGTTTTATTACTGCAGATTTTTAAGAAAATAGCGTTTATTTTTTTTTTTTTATTATTTTTTTAATAATTCAGATTCATCTGCGGGCCGACTAAAGCCCCCTGGCGGGTCTTTGTCACCCCTTAGTCGATTTTTAAAGTCCAACTCTCCACTTATTATAAATTGAGATTCAATTTATGTCCTCAATAGATTAAAATTAAAGATGTATTTATTTAAGACCTGTCTGTGAGGGCTACTCCCTCCTTAGCACTTTGAGATTTCCATTAATGAAAAGTGTGTTATAAATTGAATTCATTACTATTATTATTATTATTTATTTTTCTTCCAACCCCAATCTGTCCTCTTCTTTTATTCATCTGACTCCAAACAGTTATTAAAATCTGCACCTGCGTCCTTTTACTTTTATTAAATGTTTCAGAACGAATAACCCAACTGGATGACTAAATTAAATAAATAAAAATGACTCCGACCTGTTTTTGGTTTTTCTAGAAATTATTATGCTCCTGTCTGCAGTACCTTTTTTCGTCCATCAGGGGTCTCCATTATACTCAGGCTCAGTGTTTGCCAGGTGTACGATAATTTTCGTAGTTGTACGATAATTTTGCCCTCTGTACGATGTGCGATCAATAATCCCGACAAAGGCCAAAAATACAATAATTTCGCCATTCTGTGAACGTGTAGTTGTGACCGGTTTCCATCAGCCTGTCGCAACTGTTTGTCGGAGTTTTTTTGTGAACCCTGAAGGCGTCTTGAAATTCCAGCTAATCGTGCTTTTCTAAATGTGACAGAAGACTTTCTGTAGAGCTCCCCAGCCGCCACCAGACAATAATGCGTATTAATGTCTATGGTTCCCCCCAGCACTGACGCCACAAAGCTGTGAGTGCCTGTTAGACGCTACAGTACAGTACTTATTATTTTGTTTATAATGGATGTACGATAATCCTACATTTCTCACCTGGCAACCCTGCTCAGGCTTGGGCAGCACGGTGGCACAACTGGTAGAGCTGCTGCCTCTCAGCGAGAAGGTTGCCGGTTCAAATCCCGGTCCGGGGCCTTTCTGGGTGGAGTTTGCATGTTCTCCCCGTGCATGCGTGGGTTTCCTCCGGGTACTCCGGTTTCCTCCCACAGACCAAAAAACATGCATGTTAGGCTGATTGGTGACTCTAAATTGACCCTAGGTGTGAGTGTGAGAGTGGATGGTTGTTTGGTGTGAGTGAGACAGGTCCCTCTTGTAAATGAGTCCCCGTGACTCAACGAGGCTAGCCTGTATAAATAAAGGTTGAATGAATGAATGAATGAAAAATACAGGAAACGACTGTCTTTTGCGTCCGGAACGCTCACAAGACGTGGACATTCACTGGAACTATTCACAAAAGTACGTAATCCCCTTTCTCTGCTTCTTATATATGAGAAAAATACAAGTATGATACGTTCGGAAATGCAAGTATGATGCGTTCGGTTCCGTATCCTCACGGCCTATACACACATTACAAGGACGACATCTCGTGAACCAGTCAGACCTAATGGCTTGTTAGCTTTGCTGTTAGCTGCTAAGTTCATCTACAAAAACTAAATTTTGATTATTTACAGTCGACATTGTTTCTCGACACGACGCGCCACTCTATAGGTTTGTTAAGTGAATCCGATGTGAGCTGTCTACCGTTACAAAGTTATAAAATGTCCGCTGTTGGACATCTTATGCTATGCTAACGGGAGGTTCACTGCAATTTTCCAACTTTCCCGTTTGTTTAGGTGTTATAACCTAAAATTATTGAGATAGAATGTCATAATCCTTTTTGATCAATCCTTCCAACCGTGAAGGTTCATTCGGCCCTAATTAATTTATCTCGAACTGCCCGCAAATATTTTATTTGTTTATTCAAAAAACTGTACACGTCCTGCGGCCTTCTAGCCTGGTTAAAACCAGACCCCCGTTCAGAGCTGAAGTTCTATTTTTTTTTTCATTTCACCCACATTCACGCTGTAGAAAATTATCTAATCCTGTTATAATGGAGAAGTGTAAACTATTTTAATGTAATGTTTATTCTGTGTTTTAGGAAATCCGCACCAGCTACTGTACTGAGGAGGTGAAGACTACTTTTGTTACTCTATTTAACTGCTGTATCTAAATAAACTTTGTTCTTAACCTTAGCGCCTCAATGTTTGTTTCATATTTAATCCTCAGATAGCTTGTGACAAGTTTAAGAAGAAAAAGCAATCCATAAATATGTCATACAGGCTAAAAATACAATAATTATTATTTTCCTCCCCCTTTTTTTTTAATTGTGCATATCTCAGTGCTGAGTCCTTTTAATTAAACTTTTCTTTTCAAGTTTATTTATATATATTTTTCAGAGATATGTATAGGAACAATTAAATAAATAACAAGTATGACAGTGCTTTTTATTGAGGCAAGAAGAAAAAATGTTGTGATGGTATCAAAGGTATTTAACTTAATAATTTCTGTATATAGCCTATTTCAGCTTTTTCAGCTAATTCTACATTTTTTAATCCAACTTTTCAGCCTAATTCAGCAAAACCATGCTCTTATTTTAGCTATTGTTCAGCTGGTTTTAGTCCATTAAAGCTTTGCTTATTTTCTCCTTACTTCAGATTTTTTTTTTTTTTTTATTCCTGATTGTTTCAGATATTTTGGATTATGCTTCTTTGGACTTATTTCTGCTAGTTTCAGATTTCAGATTGCTTCTCATAAACATTAAATATACCATACTCACCAGCTGCAGTTTTTGCTTCTTCAACCCGTCTTTCTCTTTCCGAATTTTAAGTATTTGTTCCCACATTAGGTTTATAGTGCTATTTTTCTGAGTGCTGATCTAGTTCTTTTAACCTTTTTAAAAGTAGTTTTTTCTTTCTTTTTTATTTTTTTTTTTTATCCTGAGCTAACAAGGACTTTGCATTTTTTATGATTTTAATCTGCTCGGTCAATGTTTTAAGCAAGGTTTTCTCAAGTTTTTTTTTTCGAAACTCTCCTCCATGTCACACACACACCAAGCCTATTAATCTTTATTGATACTGGAACAACCGGAACTTTTTTCTTGTAATTCATTCACGCAGTTGGCCTTATAGTTCTTGACAAAAGACAAACATCAAACATGAAAGACAATGGACAGGCCAACTTTTGCACTTCATTCACGCGAGACTCTGACACCAGAAAACTTTAGCAATGAAAAAAAAAATTTTTTAGAACCTTTTGAGTGTAAAATAAGATTGGTATGTTTGTGTGTTGACTCACATTATCAGGAACCCCACTATTTTAGAACATAAAAAATATTTTAGTATTCTGTGACTACTTTTATTTTATTTATTTAAATGATCTAGGTTTGGAACTCTTATCGGATTATTTTATCAGCGAAAGTCAGCGCGTTTATTTCAAAACTCTCACCCAGTCCCGCACTTACTTATTTAATCTCGAATTATAAGTAAGTCTAAATTGTCACTGTTTTAAACTAGTCACCACTCTAGTAAGTTTACAGTTAACTTGGTCTCAGAGTTACAGGGTCAGCGGCGAATAAATTATTTATTTATCCTAAAACCCTGACCCCTCTGTTCCAGACGCCCGTCGGCATCTGGGAGGCGCGACCCCTGCGTGTTTTTACCTGGGACTTGGGTATTGTTATTTACTTTACGTATACGTATACTTACTCATCTTATTTCCTTATCTTTACTGACTGGAGTCCAATCACACTGAATAAATTTGCCTATAAAAATTCCCAATCACAGATTTTGTTTAAACAGGAATCTGCCTACCTTTTTTTGTTGAGGTGACCGGTCACTGATCAGTGTTCTGGACTCCCCCTTCCTGTCCGCGTGCAACCATCTCGGTCGGGACCTCCAATTGTTGGCTTAATGATTCTTAGTCGCCCCAGAATTCGTTGTTTGGTTCACTTGGAACAAAAAGGAGAGATACACTTAAAATACGACAAACGCACACAATTTAAAGTTCCAAAAACCAGTTTAATTAATCATAAGTTTAAAGAAGTCACAGAATACATTTGTACTATTTCTAACAACCATTATATTTGTTTAAAAGAGAACCAGGGATAAAGAGTGGGGACAGAGGGAAGGAAAGAAAAAGACATTTGAATGCGCATTCAAAGAGACATACAACCTGAGAGTTTTCCCTCGTAGCTTGTTCCTGCGTTGCTTCTCTGGAGGAGGAAGTCTGCTTCTTATATTCTCCACTGTTGCCCATCCCTAAGCTCATGCTACAGGAATGTTTTTCTATCCTTGACTGATACCTAAACTCATGCCACAAGAATGTTTTTCTTACCCCTCTAGGTTGAGTGGAAAGTCCCTGCTCATACAAACACTTGCCAGACCGGAAACACAAGGATGTTCTTCTTACCCCTCAAGGTTGAGTGGAAAGTCCCCGTAGTTGTTTTGCACAAACACTTGCCAAACAAGATATGCTACTGCTTGCATCAACTTGTAGCAAATTAGGAGCAAAATGAAACATGAAGACAAAAACAATTTTATTTCACAGCAGTGTACACATGAACAAAAACCTCAGCTAGAGCAACAACACCACCAGCCTGATCAAGAAAGTTCATCAGAGACTCTACTTCCTCAGACGGCTGAGACGAGCTGGTCTGAGAAGCTCAGTTCTCACCTCCTTCTACAGGTGTGCAGTGGAGAGCATCCTGTGCTCCAGCATCAACGTGTGGCATGGAGGCTGCACAGCTGCAGAAAGAAAAGCTCTACAGAGAGTGGTGAAGGCTGCACAGAAGATGTTGGAGTCAGTCTCCCCACCATCACAGACATCTACACCTCCAGATGCAGGAAGAGGGCCACCTGCATCATGGAGGACCCCACTCACCCAGCACACACACTTTTTGCCCCACTCCCCTCAGGAAGGAGGTTAAGGAGCATTATGTGTAGAACCACTAGACTGAGGAACAGCTTCTACCCTGAGGCTGTTAGACACATGAATCTCTAACCAGAATAATCACTGAGAAATATCACATCATGTTGCTGCTGATCTGTTTCCTGTTGCTGCTGATCTGTTTCATGTTGCTGCTGATCTGTTTCATGTTGATGTGCTCATTCGTGTTCATCTGCTCATACAAACTCATGTTTGTGCTGCTGTTTTTGGGTAATGTTTTCTATATTAGAGCTTAGTGTATTTTTAGCTGATGATTTTCTTAGTTCATATCTTAGATTTTATTACTGTTTTTCTTTTACATTTTTTTATTGTTGGATGTAACTGGGACCCTGTGTACATAATGTTGTTTCATCACATGTACCAGATGTGGTGCGAATGACAATAAAGATTCTCTGACTCTGACTGATTTGGCCCACTGTGGACCTTTGAGCAAGGCCCTTAACACCCTGGCTGGTCTCCTGTCACATTGGATTCATAGCCCTCTGCTCCACACATAGGGCTGTGGTAGCTCAGTGATGGGTGGTTGTATCAGGATGGACATTCAGCGTAAAAACAATTGCCAAGTCTTAAACCCTATTCCCATGGGACTATGCTATTTGTAATAATCACTGAGATTGTCTATGTTGTTAATCCCATGCAAATCGACCACGTCAGTAATTTGTAAAGTGAAAATTACATTACAATACATTACATTACATCACCTATTATATTTTGCTGAACTCCGAGGTCCTGTGATCAAACTTTTCCAATGTGAATAGGCCTCTCTGTTATTTGGACAGAAATGTGCAGGATCTGAAATGTAATGAGGCATTTTTTGTTTTTGTTTAAGCAAAATAATTTGGAAAAATTGAGAACAATTCTATGTTAAATGAACGCACTGCTCGCTTCTGCCTTTATTATTATTATTTATTATTTTTTATGTATTTTTTTCTTTTTCGCTTCGGCTTTCATGAGCTGCTACTTCCTTCATCACAGATGGCAGTAGGTGCGGAGACGTGCGTGTTCAAACCATCATCCATATCTTTACCCGCTTCTTTCTTTTAGGGTAGCGGGATCATTGGTGCCCATGTCCAGCCATCACTGTGCAAGAGGTGAGAGACACACAGGTCGCAAATCCATTTCAACCGGCGGTTCAGCTGTCACTGGCCGCTCACGTGCACGGTCGGTGACAGCTGTGCATCTGAGCTTAATGTAACTTTTTTTCTACCTCTTAAACAGGCTGGTCGGACCTGCCACCACCTCAACAATTAGGTTAACACAGTTTTATATTGTGCATTCTTTAGTTTTCTTTGTGTTAATTCATAAAACCACATAAACGCCTGAGACCATCCAAGACCGCAAATTAGACACATTATGAAGCGCTTTGTGGCCCCTCATAGGGGGCTGGAAAGCGCTATATAAGTAAGCTCCATTTACCATTTACCATTATATGAACCGGCCCGGTCGTGACAACGTAGCGCGTTAACATAATATCCCGAAGATGTCTGTACATTTCAGCTAAATCTCAGGCTTTGGTTATCCCATGCGAATGTGCCACATAAAATGCAGATATTAGGGAGATTACACTGGTCCTTAGGTAAAACTAATCCCGTGTGAATAGGGCTTTAGAGAGAGAGTTTACTCCTTTTGGATCCCTGATGAAAGGAGCAGCTGAAACAAAAAATAAAATAAAATAAAAATCTTAATTTGAGTGTTGACGGACATTTTAATTTGACCTAGGCATAAACCAGGAATACTAATGATGAGGTCTTTTGATATTAAATGTTAAACTTTTATCATACCCCTTGTTTTTTTAGGTATACTCTGGTCCAAGCATCTGACAATAAAATGTTTCTCTGTGTAAAAAAAAGGTATTGTATTTAAGATAACATAATATTTTATGTTTACAAACAAGTGTTGACAAAGGAAAATAAACCAAAACACAAGTCAGCTGTGGATAATCTGATTACAAAAAGTTTTAGTTCTTCATATTTTTTGTTAAAAAATAGTGGAGTGGAATGAGGCAGCAGTCACTCTTGCTACAGAAAAAGTTCATGCTTTTGTCTTCATTTACTGACAAATGTTGTTGGAGATCAGGAGAAGCTTCAACAGAGCACAAACGATTATAGCTGTGCTTTTCTGCATGTAGATCTGAGAAGGCAGCCAGATAACCATCCATCCCTCCATCCATTAACTTTTACCCGCTTCTTCCATTTTTGGGTCACAAAGGTCGCCGGTGCCCATGTCCATGCCCATCAATCACTGTGCGAGGGGCGGGGTACACCCTGGACAGGTCTCCAGTCCATGGCAGGGCCACAAAGAGACAAACAACCATGCAATCTCTCACTCACACCTAGGGACAATTTAGAGGTACCAATCAGTAAAACATGCATGCTTTTGGTCTGTGGGAGGAAACCGGAGTACCCGGAGAAAACCCACACATATATGGAGAGAAGAAGCTAACTCAGGCATGGGCAAACCCCGGCCCGCGGGCCGTATACAGCCTGTTGGGTTTTTTAATTGGCCCGCCAAAATTGTCCAAAATTTGGACAATAAAAAAAAATATATATATGTATATATATATATACTTTATTTTTCAGCTGTTGAGTTAAATTTCAGGGGTGCTTAAGCACCTCCGAAAATAGGTTAAAATCACCACGGTGAATAGGGAAAAAAACTGGTATAGTTTTACCTGTATTTCCCGCATTTCCACAGTAGAGGCACACTACAGACACTGGCGTGTATTAGTAACAGTGGAGAAGAAGTAATTTCTTCTTCTACACTTTTATTTTCACTTTGCCCTACAAACTCTTCTGTAAAAGACATTGGAGTCTATGGTGAGGCTCGTTTAAAAGGATTAGACAGCCCCCCCGAATAGAATTGTTCGAGTAGGTTTGACTTGAAAAGTTTTGAGAGCAGTGCAGGTTATGGTACCTAAAGTAGCCTTAAACTACATTGACTCTTCTTCTGATTGAGGTTTAACAAATGAACTACATGTTGGCATAGTTAAATTCCATATTAGTCTTTAACTTGCGTTAATACAAAACCTCTTTTTTGGCTGGGAGTGTTCAGAACCATTACAATGTTTCAACATCGACAAAATTAGTGATTAAGCAACTAGAAAATTGCATTTCACTGCTTCAACTCACTCTGGTCGTCAGATTCCAACATGCAAAAACACAAAAAGATAGGTCTTAGCTTTCTTAACAGATGTCGCGTTAAATCCGGTGGATTTAAACTGTTGCTATGGTTATCTTTTGTTGTGGGTTTTAGACTTAGTGTTTCTAAGTTCTAGTTGAAGCTGTTTCTTTTAACACCTAATTTAGTTTAGGCCTATTTAGTTTATTTACTATCTTCGGCTTGGACAACCCATTTTTTCCCATGAGGTCTGTGAGTTTGTGAGATCTTTGTCTTTTGTGGAGTTATTGAACGCCTTGTAAGGTTTGACCTCATTCCGATGTACCCATTTAACAATTGGCTCTTTACGGCCATTGCTTATTTTGATTTGGTAGACAACTGAAGACACTTTGTCTGTTATCAGGTGGGGTCCAGTCCACCTGTGCCTTACTTTGCGGGCGAAAGTTCCAGTCTCGGATTCTCCTTTCCTGGTTGTGGGGGCGAACGTATAGTACCAAACCTTGTCTCCTACTTGGAATTCCTCCTGAGAGGCCTTTTGGTCATAGTACGCCTTGCGTCCTTCAGCGGATTTTTCCAGGTTTTTCTGGGCAAAAGCAAAAGTGTGTTTAAGGTGTTTTTCCAAGTCTTTCATGTATTGTTGTGTGGTATAGGCTGTCACCATGGCGGCGTCGCCTGGTTGGTACAGCAGATGTAGAGGGAGAGTCATTTGTCGACCGGTCATCATCTCGAAGGGAGATATGCCAGTCCATGTGTGTGGATTGGCCCTTATGGCCATGAGGACCAGAGGGAGATTCACGTCCCAGTCCTTGTGGTTTGTGGCTGCATATTTCTTCAAACGTCGAACTACGTCGTCTATGAAAAGCTATGGAAGTGCTTGAAACAAATGGGCATCTCTGAACACATCGTACAGCTAATAAAATACCTTTACAATGATCAGGAAGCAACAGTTAGGACAGCCTACGGGAACACTGAGTGGTTTCGAGTCGGGAAAGGAGTTTGACAAGGTTGCATCCTATCACCAGTTTTTTTCAACCTGTATGCAAAAGTGATTATGAGGCGATGCAATTTGGACGAATCTGACACTGGAATCAAAATTGGCGGCAGAAACATCAATAACCTT
>JBBPBX010086086.1:0-14970 GCA_038048925.1 Garcialebias charrua | reverse complement strand
GGGTATACAATGTTGCTTAAAAGCTAAACATCACACAAAGCCCCCAGAGACTGGTTTCCATTGTGGTCCTGTGTATTCCTGATTACATACAGAAAATGCCCTTTCTGTTAACAAACTGTTCCCTGTTGAACAAACACTAACATTACATTTTAAGGAAATTCTACCATTGCTGTTCATCGTTCTTTAGTTTTAGCAGGTCGCTTTCGTAAATGAGCCCATGAGGTTCAAAAGATTTACCTGACTACCGGTAAATAAAGGTTGAATGAATGAATGAATTTCTAACCAAAATAAAATCAACATCAATTATGCACACACATGCTCCAACCTTTCAAAATGTATGCAAAGATGAAGTTGTATGAACGTTTGTGTTTTACAGATGGAACCACAGATGACAGCAATGAAGAGCAGCTTTTGAAAGGCAAGTCTGTTAGACATTCCTCACTGTGTCATTAGCAGGTTATTTTTGTTTCTCATTTAATGATTTTAACTTTTCTTCTAAAGACCTTGCCATCCACAAGATGACTTCAGTGCTCACTGAAGTACTTGTGGTGGTGAAGGATCTGTCCAGAGATGTGCAGTTCATCAAGAACAAGTTGAGAGAGGGCAACATGACAAGGTGGTATCCGGGGACCAGCCACCGCAACTTATACATTCCCTGTCCAGCTGCCAGTCACCAGTGAACAAGACTTCATGGGGTGGAGTCATTACTGATGGAAGAATCAGTTCGTCAAAAGATGGTAATTTATTTGATAGACTGAACTGCATTCATTTATTAAATGTAGACCATTTCAATGTGGTCTGGCTCATTTTTCCTCAAGGAAAAATATGTTAAGCTCTCTAGGCACTTGAGCACAAATTCTTATCTACAAGTTCAAAATGTGCCACAGAACATCTGCTATTAATGAAATGTTTTGAAATTGTTCAAATACTGTATATCAGGGATGTCCAAAGTGTGGCCCGAGGGCCATTTGTGGCCCCTGAAACGATTTTGTGTGGCCCCTGACTTCAGATCAAGAATTATACTTTACAAATTTGTCCCCCTGGCACAGGTGTTTGATGTAGATGGAGAAATTCTATTTGTTATTTGGGCAAATTTATCACAAAGTAAAATCTTATAATTAAAAATATTGGGAACAATAACAATTATTTGTCTTTAAATAACAAAACTCTTAGCTTTTTCTAAATCTATCTAGTGACTTCTACTCAAAAGCTGATTTTGCTTCACTCCAATCTGCTTTAAATTATAGAATAATGTTCCTCATGTACAGCACTTTGTGTCAGCGGCCATTGTTTTAATGCACTTTATTAAAAAAAGTTGATTTGGGGTGCACCGTGTCTACATTTGGCTTTGATCTTCCTCTAAAATCACAGAGTTCTCCGAGTCAGCTTCAGGTGCTTGTAGTTAATCTTAAATATCTTCTAAATTGAACCAGGTGTTTCAATGCCTTAACATCACACAACAATTACAGTGGAGAAACTTGTCAGTTTGGTAAAAAAAAAAAGTTAAAGTAATTTTTATTTATTTTTTTCTGTGCAGAGATATTCTTGTGCTATATTTTTTAAATGAATATATCCAAAGCTCCTCAGTTGAAAACACTAAAATGGTAGAAAAGATGTTTAAAAACCTCTTTCCTCAGAAGGACACAACACAACACTGCATATTTGGTGAGCTTCCTCCCCTGCAAATTACTTTATAGACTGCTGGTGATTGAGAATACAGGTAGTCCCCGACTTACGAGCGAGTTCCGTTACAACGAGGTGCTCGTAAGATGAAAATTTGTAAGTTGAAACACGAAGCACAAGTTCTCGTAAGTCCGGAATTTCGCTCGTAAGTTGGAACGGTTTTGCTAGTGCGACTACAAACACTCGTTTTTCATCGAAAAACTGCTTACTAGTGCATAAAAATGATCGGAAACGTGTGTCCACATGTTTAGCTAACGAACTGTGGTGAAAAAACACAGAAAAACTCTGTATTTTTTGCGTTTTTTCCAAAAATTCGCCAGCTCGTAAGTCTGGAACCTCGTAAGTAAGAGCGCTCGTAAGTCGGGGACTACCTGTATAATTATGCTCTTAGTGTGCCATATAGTAAAAAATTCTTTTGAATTTCTAAAATGTATTGCATCTTGTCTTTCATGCCTCTTCTGTATGAAATGCAAAAAAAAAAAAAAAGGATTAATTTTGAATAAAGAAAATGTGAAAGTGCAAGCTATAAGAAATAATCAAAGGACAATGTTCTTGGTGAGCTTAATAGGTGCATGGATATGTTGTCAAGATCGAGTCAAACTAGACATTTGCTTCTCTTTCCAGTTCAGTCTAATTGGATGTTGAGCATTTAATTTAAAAAAATCACACCCGTGTGAAGTGAGTGCTGCTCTCATCACTGTACCTCATCAAACGTCATCTCATTATGGCCAATGACATTTTGCATCCTCACACAATATTTGTTTATACAAACACTCAAATTTGTCATATTCAGTGGGAATGTGTGGGACAGTTTGTGCACACACCAAAAGCAGAACATGGGAGATAGCACCTCTCAAAAAAAAAAAAAGAGGGGAGGGGGGTATACAATTTTATCAAATATACACCATCTTCCTCACTCTTATTTTTGTGTCTTTCAGCTGCTGCTCGGCAGTTTGACCCAAAGCTAACTGACAAGGACTACAGCGGAACTGTCAAGAAGTGGCTTCGTTATGCGCCAGACCGGGAGGGGGGCATCCCAAGGAACCAAAGTGATCCAAACCCAAGCCAAACGTGTCAAACCTAGTCTGAAAAAGCTAAGTCTGGTCCTCTGGACATACAAAAAACAAAGCAAAAAAAAAACTGTAGAAACGTTTCGTCTTTCGTCCGAAAGACTTCCTCAGTCTGAGCTGCTGTATTCAGCTCAGTCTTATACCATACCATACCATTTTATTTATAAAGCACTTTAAACAGGAACAAGTCCACACAAAGTGCTGATATAAATAGCACCCTCCCACAGTGGATCAACCAGTTGGCTGATGACAGCCTGAAACCAGCTGCTCACATGAACAAGGAGGACCATCAGCCTGACGATGGATCGTTAACACCCTGATGGTTGTTTGCTATTCACAGAGGGCTGAGTGATACTGGCAATAACAGCATTGTAAGTGGGGGACAGTTGAACCCAGAGGCCTCCACCTCCGTTTAATGATGGACGGTTTCTTTTCACAAAGATGGCCTCCTTTACTCCTCTCTCAAACCATTGTTCCTCTCTATCAAGGATGTGAACATCTTCATCCCTGAAAGAGTGACCGCTGGCCTGGAGATGAGTGTAGACTGCAGAGTCCTGACCTGATGATGTTGATCTTCTGTGCTGGGCCATCCTTTTGGCCAGTGGCTGTTTAGTTTCCCCGATATAAGACTGATCACAGCCCTCCTGACACTGAACAGCATACACAATATTACTCTGTTTGTGCCGGGGGACTGGATCTTTGGGATGAACCAGTCTTTGCCGTAATGTATTTTGGGGTTTAAAAGCCACTGGGTGGCTTGTATACCCCCCTCCCAGTGGCTTTTAAACCCCAAAATACATTACGGCAAAGACTGGTTCATCCCAAAGATCCAGTCCCCAGGCACAAACAGAGTAAATATCCTAAAGGATTTTCTTTTTCTATCAAATGTTTATTACATAGATAGGGGACGTATCAATGTGAAAGATTAGCAACAAAACTGACCTTTTTTCATTCAACCTTTATTTATACAGGATAGCCTCGTTGAGTTTAGTATCAAATTCTCTTTGTGGTATCCCTCATATCCAAAACTGTTCCATTGACCTCCAAATAAAATTTAAATTGTGTTTTTATCTCTCTTTAATTAGCTTCAAACTCACAATTCAGCTGTTTTTCCATAGTAAGAAATCCTTGTATTTTGAGATTATTTTTTATTGCATCATGAAACCACCAGGGGGCACTAAAAGTTATCTATTTGCATCTAAAAAAAAGTGGTCCTCTGGACATTCAAACATTCATTCAACCTTTATTTAGTCAGGTAAATCTTTTGAACCTCATGGGCTCATTTACGAAAGCGACCTGCTAACATTGTGGCATTTTGTTTTTTGAATGAGGACCAGAGGACCAGACTTTTAGCTTTTTTAGATTTAAGCTCACCATAAGATAGTAGTTAAACAGAACTTGTTTCCCCACAGAATCTATTGTTTTGGATCTTGTTCAAATTGAATTACTATTTCATTCATTTAACCTTTATTTAGGCAGGTTAATCCCATTGAGCCTCGAGGACTCATTTACAACAGAGACCTGGTTACAAACAAAGAATGATGACAACAGCAACGTAAGATTTTCCTTAGACAATCAAGAATAGACAATCATAAGAGAGGCATCCAGATTTTTTTTTACAAGTTAAAACAAAAATGTCAAAGCATCAAAACAGACAAATTATAAGTCTGAAGTATAAAATCAAAAACAGGAACATATCTGCATTGGTTTTTGCCAGGATTCCAACAGATTCTTAAAGCCATTTAGAGAGGTCAAGATCGAGCTCTTCAGATCTTTTTGTTAGATAATCCAAAAAACAGGAGTGGAGTAGGAGAATACCCTTTTGCCAAGCTCAGTTCTCACTGATGGAACACTGCAGGTAATCATGTCCTGAGAGCGCACTTTGTATATATATATATATATATATATATACTGTTACTCCAAAACTCCCTCCTAAACAATTTAAATTTAAATACTGTATACAATATTTTAAATAAACAATCCATACAGCATGTGTTGTTTATGTAAAATATTGTATATACTGTACAGTAGTATTAAAATTTAAATTGTTTATTTAAGAAGGGAGTCCGCCTTTAGCGGACAACATAGGAACTGCAGATTTTTAAGAAAATAGCGTTTATTCTTTTTATAATAATTCAGATTAATCTGCGGGCCAACTAAAACCCCCTGGCGGGCCGGATGCGGCCCATGGGCCGCATGTTTGACACCCCTGCTGTAGCTGCACTCACGCAGAGACATGTAGGAGGAGATGTATGAGGGCAGCAGACCAAGAAGTGATTTAAAGATGAAAATGTACCAGTGGAAGAGTCTGCCATGTACACTGTATTTCTCTCAGTAAAACTGTTCCAATATGTAGCAACCCGTTTGTTTTTAGCTCAATTAGCATATGCTCATGTGTACGTAAGCCATTTTATTGAAAATGGACACACTAATTTTTCTTTAAATCACCTGTGTAGGAGTCCAACGCCTCCACAGAAGATCCCTCGTGTTCAGGACACCAAACTTGGAAGATGGGCATTCCCATTGCCTCAGGATGGTAAGTACCGGTATTGATCAGTTAGCAGTGAGACACTTGAAAAAATTATCAACCAGCTACCTTGCTGTTGGAGAGATAACTATTTTAATCAAGAAATGTGTGTTTTTGTTTTGCTTTTTCCATCAGTGTTTCAGCGAAAAGTATTCAACTTCTTTACTGAGCTCCAAGAGGATGGAGGATTTTGCGAGAGAGGGGCGCCTCTGTCTCCAAAACATTTGCTGAGCTTCAGAACAAAGTCCATCGCAGAGTGCCCAGTGAGAAATGCAACCTTAGGCTGACCTTCTTCTTCTGGCTTTTCCCTTTTCAGGGGTCACCACAGCGAGTCATCCTCATCCACCTCACTCTGTCCTCTGCATCCTCTGTCCTCACTCCAACTACTTCCATGTCCTCTCTAACTGCATCCATACATCTCCTCTTCTTCTCCTCTTTGTGTGTGTGTGTGTGTGTGTGTGTGTGTGTGTGTGGGGGGGGGGGTGTTAATAAAAAAATAAAAAATAAATTTAAAGTCATGGTCAGTTTTTTTATGTCTGTTTGCATTACCGTAGTAGTTCTGAAGATACAAACCACTGTGTATTTACTAGACTGCTTTTGGTCCAGCTTGTGATTTGTACATCATGATGTTGGTACATAAATCTAAATTAAAGACTAATGTTGATGTAGAAAACTGGGTGATGTTAAAATGTAAAGATGTTAGAAGCCAACTATTTGTATTGCAGATTTAAAACAAATGTAGTTATATAAAGTGCTTCACATATTAAAAATAAAAAATAAATGGAGGGTTAGGGTAAAAAAAAAACAACTACCGGTAACCATTGGTGTTTTACATGGTCTACCTACATGCAAACCTGTATTTTCAGGCAGAGTATATCATATTCCCAAATATGCATGAATTTGCATAAATGAAAAATCCTTAAATATCCGAATGACATCTGCAACGACGTGATACGCCAAAGATCTGCTGGAACTCTTGAGGGATCGCATATTTCCAGGTACTTCACAGATAAAAATCCATAAATATACGACTGACATCTTAAACGTGATACGTCAAAGATCTGCTGGATCTCTGAGAAATCGCATACTTCAGAGATACTTCACAGATAAAAATCCATAAATATACGACTGACATCTTCATCGTGATACGTCAAAGATCTGCTGGATCTCTGAGAAATCGCATACTTCAGAGATACTTCACAGATAAAAATCCATAAATATACGACTGACATCTTAAACGTGATACGTCAAAGATCTGCTGGATCTCTGAGAAATCGCATACTTCAGAGATACTTCACAGATAAAAATCCATAAATATACGACTGACATCTTCATCGTGATACGTCAAAGATCTGCTGGATCTCTGAGAAATCGCATACTTCACAGATAAAAATCCATAAATATACGACTGACATCTTAAACGTGATACGTCAAAGATCTGCTGGATCTCTGAGAAATCGCATACTTCAGAGATACTTCACAGATAAAAATCCATAAATATACGACTGACATCTTCATCGTGATACGTCAAAGATCTGCTGGATCTCTGAGAAATCGCATACTTCAGAGATACTTCACAGATAAAAATCCATAAATATACGACTGACATCTTAAACGTGATACGTCAAAGATCTGCTGGATCTCTGAGAAATCGCATACTTCAGAGATACTTCACAGATAAAAATCCATAAATATACGACTGACATCTTCATCGTGATACGTCAAAGATCTGCTGGATCTCTGAGAAATCGCATACTTCAGAGATACTTCACAGATAAAAATCCATAAATATACGACTGACATCTTAAACGTGATACGTCAAAGATCTGCTGGATCTCTGAGAAATCGCATACTTCAGAGATACTTCACAGATAAAAATCCATAAATATACGACTGACATCTTCATCGTGATACGTCAAAGATCTGCTGGATCTCTGAGAAATCGCATACTTCACAGATACTTCACAGAAAAAAATCCATAAATATACGACTGACATCTGTCACGTATACGTAAATATAAACAATCATACGTCATATATGCGGCAAGTATCCGAAGAGATGTAAGCAGTAATCCCGAGGGATAACAGAGCCACATATTTCTGGATCTGCAGCAGATAAAGTATCCGGATTTTGTGATTTTTTAAGGATCAATAAAGTTCGGATCTGTTCGTATCCGGAAACTGGATTTTCCGAGGATGCGATACGGAAATTCCCGGAAATTGTCCGTATATGTGAAGGATGCGGAGATATACCACATCTGATACTCCCGTATATCTATGGTTTTTGTGCAGTGGATGAAGCTGAAACATGAAGGTCAGCTGATCAACTTGTAGAAGTTACAGCTCATTTAAAGGAGCTGTATGTAACATTTTTTATAAACATATTTCTTCAGTCTGCCACATCTCCTGACAGACTGATGTAGCCAGGTAATCTCTGAAAAAATATATACTTTAAAAATGATCTGTTATTTAGATTGAAAAAGTATGCACAAAATATAGATTAAAAAAACACCACAAAAACTAAAGTGCAGGTGTAGTTTTACTTGGAGACTAAATACTTTACTAAATAAAGTAATTTCAGTAAAATTACCCCTTGTTGTTTTTTAAAATTTTATATAATACTGCAAAGCAACATGTTAAGTTAATTTTGTCAAATAAATACATTTGATTTTTTTGGGGGGTTATATCACGAAATTTATCGTTATCGTGATAATACTCTGAAATATCACAATATAATTTTTGAGCCATATCGCACACCCCTAGCTGGAAGTGTTCAAGACAGGCAGATTCTGCATGTTTTTATCATTTGAAGCTGAGAGATTATTATTGTTTCAACTCTGTTACACGCTGTTGGAAGCATTCAGGCGAGGTTTTGTCAGCCCGTGGTCTGTGGGGGTTCTGGTTCTGGTCCAGTTCACACACACTCCTGTACAGAGCTTTGTTGAATTGACCGCCGAGTCAAATTGCCTGAAAAGCTGTTATTAACATCAACAAGATTGCTGTGCTGGTATTTTACATGTTAGAGCAGGTCAAAGAAGCATATTACTGTTAGAACGTTGTCGGATAGTGGTTCTGAAACCCGAATTCTGCTCCTTTAAAGTGGACGGAACCGACCTGAACGCGGCTCCGAGGGAGTCCGTGTCGTGTTACAGTTGACGTGCTGGTTACTGAGCGTAGCTAAGTTGTGCCTGTTTTAAATGTGATTGCCATGTTTCAGAGTTTTGGGGAGTTAATTTGAAGCGTTTGAGATGATTAAGAGTCTATAAAGTTGCGCTCTGCTGTGCTAAGCTAACGTTAAAGCGACGTGTCGTACATGTTTGTTTATGAGCTGTGATTGGATAAAAAGAGAGTCGTAATCTGTCAATCACGTCTCGTATCTGTAAAGCGCTGATTCGCTGATGTGGGAACGCACGTCGTTGCGACAGCCCATTTTTGTCATCATTTCCGGCACTGCATTGGTTGATGGTAATAAAACTACATTCACCATGATTGCTTGGGGAAAGAACTACAAGCGCTGTGATTGATTGGTTGACGTCACGTATCTGAGTAGCGAGCTCCGCCTCGCTGGATGCTGGTGACGCGCCACGCACGCTGCTGCGTCGGCCCACCCCCTCTCTGTCTTCAGATTACGTGTCCCTCAACACAAGACAAACGGAGATTTCACTAAAAGTTTAAAAACTCAATTTAAGCCATCTAAACTGTCTAATCATACAGATGTGTCTCTGACAAGAACGCAGTTCGAGCGTTTATCACGTACAGGCTCCAACTCTTTCCAATGTTGATATTTTTACAGAGTTGTTAGATGCTACTCGCAAGCTAACGGCTAAGCTGCAAGAAGTCAACCAAGCCGTCTCTAGCGGCCGGAAGTAGAAAGAAAAGGTCACCTCGTGATAAGTTTAAGACTTGAATCTGCCCCCTGTTGGTTAAAAGACGTTAACAGATGAGTTTTCTCATAGAACATCATGAGAAGTCAGCATTTTTATGGTGAATTACCAGCTTTTAAAATTGTTCTGTACACAAACAAAAACTCCTGTTTATTCTAAATACAAATTTTAGAATAACAGAGGTACAGACAAACAATTTATGCTCATTTTAAATACTGAAGAGATTTAAAATAACACTCAAAAAGCATTTTTTATTTGATTTTCAAATAAATTAAAAAAATGATGGAGAACAGAGCATTTCCACATTAAGCTCTTCACATCTCTGAATTTTAAACAGAATTGGTGTGCACAACTGCACACTTTTAGTTAAAAATGGCATTTTTAACGTTTTTCTGTGTACAATTAATGACTCCAGTTTATTTTAAATAAGGAAATATTTAAAATAACAAACTACAAGCATCTCTCATTAATTTGGAGAAAATTTCAAAACAAAGATGGAAGATGAAAAAAATGATGAAGCTTTCAAGCTGATCGCATCAAGGCTTGAAAATCTTGAATTATTAAGGCAGAGTTTAATTCGAAGAAAAGAAGAACTTCGCCAAGAACGCCTTGAGTTAAAACGTGAGATTAGAGAATCAAAAATAAAACGGCGTGCTATAAATGGTTTTGATGTTCGTCAACTCCCTGACCCGATCTGGTTAAAAACAAAACCAGAGCGTGAACTACATTACCAAGAAAAGGTCAAATCCCACTCGCTGGAGCTGGAAGGGACAAGTTCATCAACTCCCTCTCCTAAAAAAGGCGAGAAGAAACATGTTTTTCAAACTAACAAACCAAGACATGTTGATGCCCGCTGGAACTATGACCCGAAGTGGCTCAGACAAGACCCAGAGTTCGGAAAACGATTTCAAAAGTGGGGTGCATGTCCTAAAGATAAGAAAGATGGTCACAAAAGTAAACCATATCACAAAAGGGGGTCCCAACAGGAACCCCCAGGTCAAGGACAAGCCCCTCCTGCCCCTCGAACGGAACAGTCCGAGACCGGCAAAAAATCACAGAAGTTCCAGAAAAAAGGCAACATACCTCTAAGCTCTGAGGAGATAGTGGACATAAGTTGGTTGTTTGAAAACTTGAATGATACAGAGGATGACCAAACTGGTACAATGCGTGACATTGTCTTTGATAACTCCGAGCACACAAATAACCAGTTGCTCAAAGCAAAGATTGAATTGATATGGCAGAAGAGCAAACGACAAAGAGAAAAACTTCTCAAAAAAGGCCTTGAGCTACAACATCAGTTTAAACAATCAGTGATGAAACAGTGCGCTGTAACTGCTGTTGAGGCTCACATGCAAAACAAAACACCCTCTGAGGTGTGCCCAGGTCAAAAGGTCGTATCC
Organism: Garcialebias charrua; assembly: GCA_038048925.1. Taxonomy (NCBI): domain Eukaryota; kingdom Metazoa; phylum Chordata; class Actinopteri; order Cyprinodontiformes; family Rivulidae; genus Garcialebias; species Garcialebias charrua. The sequence continues at coordinate 4,407 of JBBPBX010086086.1, read as the reverse complement.
AGTCGCTAAAAATAGGAGAGGTTCTCTCTCCTATAGAAAGCGAGAATAAACACCGTTGTCTCAAAGGCCCTCTGACCTCGGAAGAGGTGGAGAACATCCGTCGGTTGTTAAAAGAGTTGGATAATACTAGCAAGAATGAACAAGATTTTCAAACTGACATACAACGAAATGTTGGTACCAGCTGGAACAGTGACTCAAAATGGTTTGAAGGGAGCCCCGCCCCTAAAGCACCTCAGATTGAAAAATCTGAGACAAGCAACGAACCACAAAAGGTAGGTGTTCACTCTCTAATGCCTCTTTTCCACCGCTCGGCTCGGCTCGGGTTGGATCGGCTCAGGTCGGCTCAGTTCGGGTCGGGTCACATCTATGTTCTGTTTCCACAGCTTTTTTGTACCCCTTCTGTGGGCGGGGTCCAGAATCCTACTCGTCTTACCACATGGTGGCAGTAGTGTTCCCTCAAGCTATTTACTACAGTACTAGCCACCACTAGAAGAAGAACACAATAAAGGCTTTGACAGAATGTTGTGAAAGAGATGTCATGCTATAATGAGTACCTCATGAGCTGTAATCTTTAAACCCAATTCATAATCCTACCTTGTTGCCTTCTTTAAACCCATGTATTTTCCAATTTAGTATTTTTACAATAAAGATGTATTAAAGCATATTTTATTATTTAGTTATGCACAAGGTGCTTGATAAAGTTGCAAAACCATATTTATCTGAGCTGCTTCAACCTTCCTGCCCTCCCCGATCTCAGATCAGCTGAGCAGTTGCTGCTGACAGTCCTCAAAACTTTTTAAATCTTATTTAAAAACACACATTTATTCCTTGGCTTTTAACACGTGATCTTATCTTTTATGGCATGTTAACACACCTGCAGTAAGACTGGTATATGTATTTATTTTTGTATGCTTTTTATAGTTTTTAATTAACTTGTCTTTTATGTTATTGTACAGCACTTTGGTTGACCCTGTGGTTTTTAAAATGTGCTTTATAAATAAAGTTGATTTAAAACATCACACTGTGATCTTTGAAACTGCCAGTGTCTCCCTGGTAAAGTTGCTGCTGGGTGGTAGATGGTAGATGGTAGATGGATGGTCTGTGAATTCTTTAACTTTAAACTGTCCAAAGGACTTTGGCCACTTTTAATTTTTGACTTTTTTTGTATGACTTCATCCTAGAACCAAATAATTTATAACGTAATAACAGTTGAGCAGATTCTAATAATCTTTATCTTATGATTCTTTAAAGGTCAAATGCAAATGGAAAGTTCTCTTAACTTCCAGTATGGATTTAAACACAATACACACTTCACATTATAAAATAAGTTTAGGAAATTGAATGTTCGAGGACACCACTTAAGAAAATATAACGTTTAATAGGAAAAGTTTGAAGTGACAAACAGAAGTAACAAATTTCCATCTGGTGTCTCACGTCTTCCTCCAGAAGATGACACAGGTTGTTGAATTCTGGCGATTTTCTTCTGTTGACTGTAAAAGAAAAATGTGATTAATTTAGTCCAGAAACTGTTTTTTTTTTTTTTAAACAACACAGTGTGATCACAACATGTTCATATACTAAATGTATCCTGTTGGAGTTATTTGAAATAAAATTCAATGTTTTATAGACATAAATGTGTCAAGCTACCTCCATTAATTTTCTCCCTTGTACTTTGTATCACATATTATCAATTCTATCAAAAACCACATAGCTGATATTTTTCAAAAAAATCTAGTGTGATCACAACATGTTCATATACTAAATGTATCCTGTTGGAGTTATTTGAAATAAAATTCGAATTTTTATAATTTATTTTCGTTGTGCAAGCACAGTTTTGGAAGAAGTCAAAGCGAAACTACTTTAAATGCAGCATATTTGACCACTACGTGACAATATTAAAGCGTGGTTAAGCTCAGGAGCCCTCGTACTATAAAGTCAGCTATGAAATATATTTTATATCTGTTCATTGAGCTACATTTAAAGACATAAAGCCGCCCGCGCGCCGCGTGTTGCTCGTGGCGAACCTGCTTTTTAAAATCCTGCAGTTTTGAGCAATACGTGATTTTATTAAGGACACGTTCAGCTGAAGACCCATCTTTGCTATAAATTTTAAAAATAATAATTGTTTTTACCGTGTTATTCATGTAAAGTCCTGCCGTGATCACTTCCCTCGCTTCCGTGAAAACTGCTCGAGTCTCCTCCTTCCTACTTCCGGAGCGGGTGAGCTCGCCTCAGTACCCCTCTGAAACCAGCCCAAAAATCTCAAGAAATCTTGCGCGGCTTAGCACGGAATATCCGGTGGAAAAGGATGAAAGGGGGTCTCTGCGACACACATATGACGTAACATCCGACCCGAGCCGACCGGTGGAAAAGGGGCTTATGAGACCCACAACGGTTCAGATCGAACCAGGTGGGTGAAAACCAAGGTCCATCGGTGGGTGGACTTCAAAAGAAATTGAAGTATGAGGACCTATACTCATGTAACTATGCGTGGTCCCAACAGAAACCCCGAGCCTTGGAACTGCACCTCCCGCGCCTCGAACAGAACAGTTCGAGACAGGCAAAGAGTCACGAATGTCCCGGAATAATGGCCCAACACCTCTATGCTCGGAAGAGACAGAGGAAGTAAGTAGTTTGTCAGTAGATTTGAATGTTACTGTGCTTGACCAACCTGATACAATGAGTGGCGTTATCATTGATAATGACACTATCAACATTGACCAACCTGGAGCGATGTGTAGCACTGTCTTTCACAAAGACTCAGAGCACACAAATAACTCAGCGCACACTACTACCAACATTGCCATGGATGTTGACAGCAAACCAATTGCTGACACACAACAACATCCTGAAGGTCATGATGCTGACAGCCAACAAGATGCTGACAGTGAACATGAGTACACAGACAGAGTCACACGTGAACAGAAACGTGGGCCAAGACCTGTGAGGTTTCTGTGTAACTTTATACAAAGGGGGGTGGCTAAGAAAGCTTACCTGCCTATCACACTGGAAGGTGTCCTTGAGCGTGAAGCCCTCCTGGATGGTAGTGCTGATATAACTATTATGTCGGCCAAGCTGTTCGAGGAGCTGAGGACCGCCGCTAACGGTGTTGACAGGCAAATACCCTTTGAGAAATGTGCTATTGAGCTACAGGGTCTCGCAGAGACGAGAACAACCCTAACAGCTATAGCTATGGTTCACATGCAGATTGGCGAAATGACACTACGCCACCCGGTGTACGTGTCTAAACTTGACTCATTCCCATTTCTGGTTGGCCAAGACTTTATAAACCGCTTTGAAGCAATTATAGACTATGGCCAACAGAAAATGTGGAGCACAGTGAGAAAACCCCTGCCAATAAAAGTGCCTCCTAGTTGTGATACAGACTGCCTAACCGCAGGTACCGCTGAGGACACACGGGACACCTCATCCAAGGACAAGAGCCCGGTAAGTGGACCTTCAACTACAGGTGAGACAGAAGAGACCCAAAAGTTGGACCAAACTCTGGCCCAACAAGAGAACCTCCTCTGTGAGCTGACACAATCGGCACTCCCTGACCACTGCCTACCACAGGTAGTGAAAGGTGTTGAGATCCAAGGATCCCACACCGATGACGCTGTACTGTCCTCTGAGACAGGTAATTCGGCAATCAGCCAAGCTTTCGATGAAACCTTGGTTCAAGGGCATCTGAGTCCAGAAAATGACAGTCAACCAAACGCTGACAGTCACTTGGACATCATTGTTGCAGATTACGAGGACCCCTCATCAGACAAGAAGGGGGCAAACTCACATTACCTACCACAGGTAGAGAAAGGTGTGGAGATCCAAGGACCCCACACCGAGGTTGCTGTACTGTCCCCTGGGACAGGTAAATCGGCTATCAGCCAAGCTTTCGATGAAACCTTGGTTCAGGGACATTTGTGTCTAGAACTAATCAGAAATGACATAGTTTTTACAGACTCAAAGAGGAATGCTATTGTCAAACATTTAGAAAAAAATTCACATACATTTGAGAAATTTTTAAGAAGCGAATATTCTTCAGTGTCAGAATATCTAACCAAATCAAGGATGCGGTCTGTTGGCAGTTGGGCAACTGAAGTAGAAATTCAAGCTACAGCTGATTATTTGGGCATTAACATATTTACATACTGTGCTGACAAATGGCTTGAATATGGTACTCAAAGTACTTCATCAAATCCGTGCATTTATTTACAAAATATAGGTGAAAATCATTATGAAACAGTTGTTTGTGTTAAGCAACCTAATCAGCAAGCATGCTATGGGTATTGCATGACCAAAGATGTGTCGGTGACTTGTAAAACTCGACAAACTTCTACCAAACGGAAAACGAAGACAAACGTATCTGGACATTTAACTGCAGTTCAACATGACACTGATGTTTTTTAT
>JBBPBX010086085.1:0-14970 GCA_038048925.1 Garcialebias charrua | reverse complement strand
GTGTGGAGGTGGAGGGCTTTGTGTGAAATGTGGAGGGCTTCTGTAACGAAGGCCTCTTCATTCAAACTATTCCTCCATTCATTAATTAGTTTAGGTTAAACTAAAATAAAAATGAAACTAGTTTGGTCTAAATGTCTGTTGTCTTTTAGACGAACGACGCAAGATTTGGTAATCCCTAAAAATTTTGAAGTCTATGGCGAGACTCATCAAAATGAATAGATCTAGAATAGAAACGATCGCATCGGTTCTACATAAATGATTGGGAGATCAGTGTAGATTATAGTACCTTAAGTAGTATTAATCTACTATGACTCATCAAAGATTGAGATCTTTAACAAAATGAACAGCATGTTGGCATAGTTAAAATCCATTTAAGTCTTCAACTAATCAACAATCAAAACCTCTTTTGGCTGGGAGTGTTCAGAAAACAATAACAACTTCAATAACAAAAAAGTAGCAATCAAGCAACTAAAAACAACGTTTCACTACGTCAAACTCACTCTGGTCGTCAGATTCCACGTCACACACAAGAAAAACAGTCTAAACTGATTAGTTTACTTACTAACCTGTGTTTGGACGACCTTATTTTCCCATGAAGTCTGTGAGTTTGCGAGAGCTATGTCATTTGTGGGGTTATTGAAATCTTTGTCCTTGACATGGGCATGGCCTAACATCACCCCCCTGTGGTCATGCGGGACCACGCGCACAGGTGTGGACGTCCGTCCATGGGCACGAGTTAGGATGCCATTGTTTAGTTTAGGCTGTTTACGCAGCTTAGAGTAGACAGTACGCAGGAACCTTTTAGGTTTCGGCCAACGTACCTCTGTACATTTCCCTCTTTCTGCGTAATGCAGGTGTGTCACAACAGTCGGCGCCGTCGCAGGCGTGTCTCTGTCGTCGTGACGTATGTCTTCCCACTTCATGAATGAAGGGGTGCACTTTGAGTCTGTCAGAACTATGTCATCGCTGAGTAGTTCCAGATTCAAAAGCTCTTGAACCAAGGTTTCATCGAAAGCTTGGCTGATGGCTGAATTATCTGTCCCAGAGGACAGCACAGCGTTCTCGGTGTGTGATCCGTGGATCTCTACACCGTCCTCTACCTGTGGTAGGAAGTGTGAGTCCGCCCCCTTTTTGTTTAAGGAGGGGTCCTCAAAATCAGTAACAATGAAGTCCAAGTGACTGCCAGAGTGTTGTAGACTGTCACCTTGTGGGCTCAGATGTCCTTGAACCAAGACTTCACTGAAAACTTGGCTGTATGCCGAATTACCTGTCCCACAGGACAGTACAGCGTCATCGGTGTGGGACTCTTGGATCTCCACACCTTCTTCTACCTGTGGTAGGAAGTGGTCAGCGAGTGCTGAAGGTGTCAGCTCGCAGAGGAGGTTCTCGTGTTGGTCCAGAGTCTGGTCCAACTGTTGAGTCTCCTCTGTATCACCTGTAGTTGAAGGTTCACTTACCGGGTCTGTGGTCTCGGTTGGGGAATCCCATGTGACCTCAGCGGTACCTGTTGTTAGACAGTCAGTGCCCTGACCTTGGGGAGGTACCACGATTGGCAGTGGACTGCTCACTGTGGTCCACAATGTCTGATTGCCATAATTTATAATCGCTTCAAAGCGATTTATAAAATCTTGGCCAACCACAAATGGAGCCCGGAGTGAGTCAAGTTCAGACACATATACCGGGTGGTATAGTGACATCTCGCCAATCTGCATGTGAACCATGGCTATTAGGGTTGTTCTCGTCTTTGCGAGGCCTTCTTGTTCACCATAAGTGTATTTCACAAAGGGTATTTGCCTGTCAACATCGTTAGCGGCGGTCCTTAGCTCCTCAAACAGTTCGGCTGACATGGTAGACACGTCTGAGCCGCTAACCAGGAGCGCTTCTTGCTCTAGGACCCCTTCCAATGTGAGTGGGAGGTAAGCTCTCTTAGCTTTACCCCTTCGTACAAAGTGACACAGAAACCGTTCAGGTTTTTCCACACGTGTCTGTGTACGTGTGACTCTGTCTGTGTAATCATCGTCGCTGTCAGCATCATGATGGCTGTCTGCCTCATGACCTTCAGGATGTGGATTCTCAGCAATTTGTTTGCTGTCAGTATTTATGTCAGTGTTGACGTTGTTGATGTCAACTGTATGCACTAAGTTGCTGCAAAAGGCAGCGCTGTGCGTCGCCCCATCAGGTGGAACAAGGTTGTTTGTGTTATCATCAAGGACAACGTCATACGATGTGTCAGCATGGTCAACCACTGTAACATTCAAATCATTTGACAAACAACTCACAACCTCAGTCACGTTCTCGCGCGGAGGCGCCGTTTCCATAATCTGGAGCATGTGTGACTCATTGCATGTCTCGAGCGGGGCAGGGGCAGGAGGGCCGCTTCTCGGGAGCACATGTCGGGACAGACCACTTTTCAAAGGGTCACGGTACCCAGACATCAACATCTCTCGAAGTTCACCCACAGTGAGATCCATGAGAGAACTCTTTTGGTTCGATCCGGACCATCTGGGTTCATCTTGAGGGCGAACACCTACCTTGTGTGGTTCTCTGCTCCTCTCAAGGTTTTCAACCTGAGGGGCAGGGGGTTCAGAACTCCTACAGCTCGTAGCACCATGCTGATGTATGTTATTATGAAAAACCTGTGACCTCTCGCACTTTGAAGGAGAGGGAACCTCTACTACTTCCTGCGAGTGGGATGTGACCTTTTGACCTGTACAACCCTCTGATGGTATCCTAGGTTGTATTTCGGCCTCAAAAACTGACGCAGCATATTGTCTTATCACTTCCATGGAATCTTTTTTGCAATCAACCTTGAAATGAACACATTTCATTTGAAAAGGCATAAGATTCATAATGAAAAGACGTTTAAACTCCACTTTTTCCTCTAATCCAGGAACAGGTTTGCCCCCGGAGTAGACCGAGATTAGCCTGTCGTAGAATGACAGGGGATTTTCCCACTTATCCTGACGGACGTTCTTAGCAGCTAAGTAATTAGCATACGAAAAGGCAGATTCCCCCAAAATGCGTGGAGCACGGGCAGGAATCCCAAGGCCCCCATCCATCCATCTAGGATAGATAGGAGAGGAGCCCCCCTCAGGTGGTTCACCTGTTTGAACGTCCATCTGTGTACTGATGTTCTGTGAAAAATCAAATAAAGTGGGTCTCATATCGCAGCTTGCAAATATGCAAAGTGTATGAGCTGCTCAGAAAACATCCAAGATGTTAAATGAAATAAGTCAGTGATGTTTAGTAATTTGTCGACCTGTGACAATGTCAAACAAAAACGGCTGTCGTTGTGAGATTTTTGTGAAAATCAAAACAAAAGAAGCCTCATGTGTGATATTTTAAACTTGCAGTTTAAAATAAAAATAAAAACAGACAGTATGTTTTTCACAGAATCAATGATAAAAGTGTCAAATTTTATCAACAACAGACATGTCTGTATTAAATCTGTGTAACTGTTCTGCCATCAACATTTGATTATATGTGAAAATCAAATTAAAGTGTGCTGTGTGTACAATATTCTCAAAATGTTTCCCGTTTAAAACAGGAACATTTACCATGTACACATTACAGGAGGACTGCGTCTTCTAATGTAACCAGCAGGGGTCACAGCGCTGGAAGTGAGTTTATCACTGCGACTGTAATTTCTCTATCTGACCGCTTTAGAGGCGCTGTTATCACCAGTGAGCGCAGCCGTAGCTTTCAGCCCACACAGACATCCAACACGGATGAAAAGCATCAATCAGACAGATCTAAAGCGTAACGTGATAAGCTCTAGAACCCAGGCTCACAAAAACGAAATCATGTGAGCAAAATCGGTTGAACTGTGAAACCTTTTAAACTGCGTTTAAAAGAAATAAGGTCGGTCCTCATAAAACCGGCAAAATCGGTGTCACGTGACCTGGTCACATGGCGATCGGCAGTTTTCAGAGCAACCGGCTCTGTCCACCCACTAAAATCTCAAAAACACCGCGATTAAACAGTCTTTTTAATGACAGTAATGGACAAACAAGCACGGAAGCTCGTCTGGGATAAGCTGTAAGTGAAATTGACGAGGAGCGGGGCTTCACCCACTGCGCATGCGTCAACACATACAGCTTAATCGACCAATCACAGCGAAGACAGAACTGTAGTTCTAAAACCCAAGTGTTCATGGGAAATTGTGTCTTCCAAACCTAACGCCGCCCACAGGCGACGTGCCGTTCGAGCGGTGCGTTCACGGACCTGCGGTCTTTTGAACTCTAGCGAGGAACGGACTTTTTAACGTTCTAAAACAGTCATAAATACCGCAAAACACCGCGGTTAAGCCAGTCTTCGACGATATTACGTGCATAGAACTCAAACAACACAAATAAACTGATAGAAATGTGTACAAAAATGAATCTGACAACCAGAGTCTACAGAAAACCAACGTTCTTGAACGCGACACACAATGGACCAATCACAGCGTTTTAAGCAGCCATCTTGTCGGTACCGTTTAGCTTATAGCTCGACCCAAAGTTCTAGACTCCTCTTTCACAAAATAAACGTATTTTTTACACCGCAGAAAATACTGTCAATGAGCTCAAACACAACCACGCTAGCTCTCACGCCCCCAGGGGAGGCAGCACTCTAACTGTGTACAACAAACGGACTTTACGTCAAACGGAACCTGACCTCTGTCTGGCCCAAAGCGGAGTGGGTTTTCCCGAACCTCGGCAAACACGTTGTAACAGAAAAAGGCACTTAATGGAGCCGCATATATGTGAAACAGACCTTCAACAATAAATCGCAGATGTAATAGAATGAAACAGGATCGTGACTCGGCGGTCACAACAATGAAAGATGCATGCAGCCTCGTGACACGTGATGAAACGTCTCACAAGCACAGACAAAACACTTATCACGCACCCGCTCCAAGCATACGTTCAAATGTGAATGAACAAATAATTCTAACGGGAAAATAATCCAGACAATGCCACTTTTAGCAACTCCCGGACACTCACCAGCCAAAACTATTCTTACAAGCCCAAAACCAGGATGTAAACTAATGCCAACAAACACCGTAACAACAAGCTACACAAAACAACTTAATAAACGTTCCAGGAACTCGGACGAGCCACCAATTGTAATTGAATAATAATGATGTTTGTAAGGTATTTAAACACTTACTGAGCCACCATTATTGGATGCGCAGTTTAGCAGACTTTAATCTTGCACAAACTGCCACCAAAGTGCGAGTTCTTCCTTTTTCCGATACTAAATTGTTTTTACTGTGATTAATCAGAAATGTAATTTCACACTTAGACTTCAATTTATGTTGGTCTACCAAAAAATAGACCTTTTATTGAAACTATCACAAAAATTACATTAAACATTTGTATCGATATTAGCTCTGATTTAATAACTACGTTGACAAGAATTCAAATTAAAACAAACAGACAGTTGGACCTTTCTGTTGGCACATTACTTAAAGTTTACCATGATGAAAACAAACATATTAATAGCTTATGAAAAATAAGAAATAGGAGGAAGGAGTTCTGGAGCTAAGTTAACCAAAGTTGTTTACTTTGAACCAACCAGGGTGGCAAGCTTTCCCATACGGATCAGGCTGAGCCTCCAACACGTGCAGCATACAAGCAAAGCCTCTTTACCTGGTGACGAGACGTCTTGCGAGGTGAGGACTGAGAAGTTTGTGGACACTAACGGACTGTGTGGTCCAGTGAGCGTCCAGATGACTTCGAGCGTGTATGACTGGGTCAGACGAGCGGGAGCACGCTTTCACCGGCAGAAACAGACTCCAATCGCACTGGTTGAACTTTCAAAATAAAACTTTAGAAAACAAATTCTTCCAGAAATGAGTGACGAGTTACAGTAAGCTTTACTGTAACTCCAGCTGGGACGTGGGTCGTTGACACATGACCGGGGCGTCTCCAGCTTTTCCCAAAGGGGAGAAACCAGTTGGCAGTTCGTTCTCCTCCAAAAACTAAAGGCAACTCCGTGAGTGCTGAGAACTGAGTCCCAGCACGGAGACAAAACAAAAGGCAGGTGTGAAAACAGAGCACTCTCTGTTTAAGCACAGATGAATTGTTTTTAGAACGGACGGGAGACCGAAGATTAAGTTATGTCTAGAACTTCTCTTTCGTTCCAAAAACAGTTCAAACAAATAGACGGATTGTTCCTTCAACTTTCGACACTTATTTTGCCTAGAGCAGACAGTTCAAAACATGATCATTCTGAGATGTTCTCTTAACTTTGTCATATTTAAAATATACCAGTTTAGTAAAATCATCATTGAAATGACAAAAATACTGTTTGATCAATTCTGAATTAACACACATTAAAGAGAAAGTTCAATCTGATTAATTAGTGTCCATTAATTCATAATAATTGTTAAAATATATAAGTGTCCATCTGTCTCCTTGAGGTTCAAGCAAGTGTAACACTGAGTGATTCAGAGAGGTGTAGAGAGGTGTACTTGAAGGTCAAGACAGAAATATCAGAGGCTAGGTGTATCACTACAAAAGTATAAAAAGTATATCTATAAAATAAACTGAAGGTTCTAGCATTGACATTTGCAAAGAGTGGCACAGCAGCATGTAAGGATATTATACCCTGGTCAGTTTTACTGACGGTACAATATTCTAAATGAAAGATTTGAGTAGATCTTATCTGACACAAACTTATCATCAATTTAATTAAACGAGTTCTCTCTTTTCAGGATTTAACCAATAAATTGTGACCAGACGAAATGTAATTCACAGGAAACGTTAAACGTATGTTGGAACAGCAGGACTGCACCATTTATTTAACATAATCAATAAATTACATCAACACGCATAAGGATTGGCTCTGATTAAACTTCATATAACTTAACTGTAGATAGGTTCAAACTTAGGACAACAGAACAGCAAAAGAATTACATTTTTTACTTATTCTGCAGGCAGGTTTAACTTAGTTGCTGGCAAATAGTTTAAGGAGAAAAGTTTAAATTGAGGAGGAAGAGAAGGAGGAAGGAAGTTTTCATGACTCAGGGAAGGGATGAGATTCAACCAGAATGACACTTTCATGCGACTCTTCGGCTAAACCACAGGTACACTGGTAACATTGACGACTGTTTACCTAGCCAGACGGTCAGTCAAGAACGGAACTTCCTTGATGTCCGAGAGAGAGGCAGTTGCCCAGAGGTTACCGTTCAGCGTCTCCTGCGTCCGCTCTGAATGGCAGGAAAGCGGCAGGTCCTGGTTGGTTTTCAGAATAAAAGTGTTCTTAGATGGGAACACTTGGAATGGAGCTTATTGCTCTGTAGCGGACTCATAGCCAGCAGTGCTATGAACCCCAACTGACTGACGTGTCATTAGCTTTTAGACAGACGTCGCACAGTTCTTAGACGAAGACTCACATCCTAGTCTTGTTCGCAGACTCCAGGAAAACAGGAAGTCAGAGCTCTTTTAAGGCTAACTTGACCTAGAAAGACGTAGCTCTTTCTGATTCGGTCTGTTAAGCCAGGAGCCACTGAGAGGAGGCATAAGTTAGATTAAAAATGTCAGAAAGGATAAGAAAGTTAGTTTAAGACGCCAGTCTCATGATACAGCAGATTTAGAACTTTCTTAACTCATTACCAACACTGTTGTATGAATAAACAAACGTCATCAGAGCATAACATATGGGACCTATTAATGATAATAGCTTGATTATTAAATAGGACAAAAACAAAAGTCTTTGGGTGTCTAGATTGTCCTGAGCTCAAGCTAAAATGAATGAGATAAAGTGTTCCTTTTATCTTCACATGCAAGTTCGAGAGGAGAGGAGAAATCCTCCATGTACAACATTTTGAATTAAGCAGAGTATTTGATTTATCTGACATTAAAATGTACTGATGCTCTTACAAATAAAATTATTCATTTGATGACATTTGAATTAACAAAATTAAAAGAAGTCTCTGGATGACTTAATTTATGATGTTTGATTCAAATTAAAAGTAATAAAAGTATTATCGTCCCTTCAGGAATAACTCTCAAAAAGTTCATTACTGAGAGCGATCAGAGAAGTGTTTCAAAGGTCAAGGTTGTATCACTACAGTCCCCCCTTTTGGAACTCATCGCCTGTCCACGGGGATGAGGTCCAACATGAAAAGATACCACCAAATGTCTCTGATCTTGATGTAATCCAGCAAGTGGAAAAAAAAATCAAAAATTATAATTCCATAATGTTTTTGGAAATTCCACACTGTTCGCAGGTAATCCCATTGCGGTAAGCTTTTAATCCTTTGGAAAACTGAGTCTGTAAACCCTTGGAAAACAAAGTCTTATAATCCACAGCGGTAATTCCACAGTGGTAATTCCATAACAATTAGAGTTGTTGATTTCATCAGCAACAACTGTTTCAATCAGCATGTAGAAGGGATCCCTTGATTGACGCAGAGGAGGCAACCCTTGGATGAAGGTTGAAGACCAGCGTTGGAGTAGCAGGTTCCCACATCGAAGGTTGTAGGCTGGTTGGCTTCCAGTCCGTGCCACTCTGGTTCTATGTGTCATGCATTTATGTGGTTTTAGGTGGGCTTATGATAGGGATTTTACATTAAGCCTTACCTATATGCACCTGGTATGTAAGCTAAGCCTTACCTATATGCACCTGGTATGTAAGCTATCATGGTTTAGATCAGCTGCAATTACCAATTAAGGGGTGGATCATTTATCAAAAGTTAAAATGTAGGGATCTATACCTATCGAAGGTTCAGGAGGGCTTCTGTAACGAAGGCCTCTTCTTCCAAACTATTCCTTCATTCATAACTTAGCTTAAAGTTAAACTAAGACAGAAAAGAAAATATAGTTTGGTCTAAATGTCTGTTGTCCTTTAAGACGACGACGTAGGATTTGGTATTCCCTATAAATTTTGAAGTCTATGGCAAGACTCATCAAAATGAATAGATGATCTAGAATAGAAACGATCAAATTGGTTCAATTTAGAAATTACGAGGCCAGTGTAGTTTATGGTACCTAAAGTAGCTATAAACTACATTGACTCTTCATCGACTGAGGTTTAACAAAATGAAAACTGCATGTTGGCATAGTTAAATCTGTTTAAGTCTTTAACTTATCATTAATAAAAACCTCTTTTGGCTGGGAGTGTTCAGAAAACAATACCAAGTTTCAATAACAACAAAAGTAGCAATTAAGCAACTAGAAAACAACGTTTCACTGTTTCAACTCACTGTGTCGTCAGATTCCAACGTGTCACACACAAGAAAAACAGGTCTTAACCGATGTCAATTAAATCCTGTAGATTTAAACGGTTGTTAAGGTTAGTTTTGTTGTGGGTTTTTAAACTTAGCGTTTTTAAACTTAGCGTTTCTAAGTTCTAGTTTGAACGGTTTCTTTTAGCAACTAATATAGTTTAAACTGTTTAGTTTATTTACTATCGTGTGCTTGGACGACCTTAATTTCCCATGAAGTCTGTGAGTTTGCAAGATCTTTGTTGTTTGTGGGGTTATTGAAATCTTTGTCTTTGTCTTGGGCATGACCTAACATCACCCCCCTGTGGTCATGGGGGACCACGCACACAGGTGAGGACGTCCGTCCATGGGCACGAGTTAGGATGCCTTTGTTTAGTCTAAGCTGTTGGTGCAGCTTATCGGGAACCGTACACAGGAACCTTATAGGTTTCGGCCAACGTTTCTTCTTACCTTTACCTCTTTCTGTGTAATTCAGGTGTGTCACAACTGTCAGCGCAGTCGCAGGTGTGTCTGTTTGTTCAGACTGCAACGGGTCTCTGTCGTTGTTCTCCCACTTCTTGACTGAAGAGGGGCTCTTTGAGTCTGTAGAAACTATGACATTTCTGATTAGTTCTAAACTCAAATGCTCTTGAACCAAGGTTTCATCGAAAGCTTGGCTGGTTGCTGATTTATCTGTCCCAGAGGACAGTACAGCGTCCTCGGTGTGGGATCTTTGGATCTCTACACCTTTTTCTACCTGAGGTAGGTAGTGTTCAGTGAGTGCTGATTGTTCTAGCTCGCAGAGGAGGTTCGCATGTTGGGCCAGAGTCTGGTCCAACTGTTGTGTCTCTTCTGCCTCACCTGCATTTGAAGGTTCACTTACCGGGCTTGTGCTCTCGGTTGGGGAGTCATCCGTGCCTTCTGTGGTACCATCTGTTAGATAGACAGTGTCGTGACCATCAGGATCTTGATGACTGTCAGCAATTTGTTGGTTGTCAGCTTCTTTGGCAATGTTGTTGTTATTGTCCTCAATGTTATTATTGTTGAAAGCTGTGTGCTCTGAGTTTTTGTGAAAGACAGTGCTGCACATCGCTCCACCAGGTTGGACAATGATGTTTGTGTTATTATCAATGATAATGCCACTCATTGTCTCAGGTTGGTCATCCTCTGTAACATTCAAATCTTCTAACAAACTACTTACTTCCTCTGTCTCTTCCGAGCGCAGAGGTGTTGTGCCTTTTTTCTGGAGCATTTGTGACTCCTTGCATGTCTCAAACTGTAGCATTTGAGGTGCAGGAGGAGTAGCAGGTCCTTGGCTCTGAACAAACCTCTTTGGGTTTTGCGTAGAGTGGACATCTCCCTTTTGTGGTATTGTGCTCGTCACAGATTTTTCTATCCGAGTAGCTACATGAGCAGAGCTCCGTTTAAACCACTGTGAATCACTGTTCCAGTTGGCACCAACATTTTGTTGTTTGTTGGTTTGAACATCTTGTTTATCCTCGCTTTCCGTAGGAGAGGGAACCTCTTCTATTTTTAGCGACTGGGGTTTGACCATTTGACCTGGGCACACCTCTGAGGGTGTTTTGCTTTGCATGTGAGCTTCAAAAACATTTATAGCGCACTCTTTTATTTCATCTATGGTGTTTTTGTAATAACACGTGAGGTGTAGAACTTTTCTCAGCGTGGGGTGGAGATTGAAGCTGAAAAGAAGTTTGAAATTTTCATCTTCCTGCATGTCTGGTTCATTTCGGTCACCAAAATATGCTTTTTTAATTCTATCACAGAACAGTAATGGGTGTTCATCTTTCTCTTGCAAGATGTGCTTTGCAGCTAGGCATCCACCATGCTTAGCGGGAGCTTCTTCCAACTCACCTGGGGACACCTGTAAGGGCGTCTCGCTTTGCAGGTGAGCTTCGAAAACATTCACAGCACACTGTTTTATTTCTTCCATGGTTTGCTTTTTATACAAACCCATGGTGCACAGCTCAGATCTTATCTCCGGGAGGAGATTTTTGCTGAAAGCAACCCTGAAAAGTACCTGTTCTTCCAGGCCCGGTTCTTTTATGTCACTCTGGTACGCCTGGAGAATCCTGTCAAAATACATCTAAGGATGTTTACCTTTTTTCTGCAAGACATTAAGAGCAGTTGAGTAGTCACCACGCTTTGAGACAGATTCTGTCTCTGTGCGAGGTGCAGGAGGAGGAGCAGGTCTTTGGCTTGGGGGTTCCAGTTGGAACCCTTTGTTGTATGAGACAACAAGATGCTCATACTTCCTAAACCTTGGACGTGCAACTCTGAACTTCCATCTTTGTATTGATTCTTTTTTTGAAAAAATCAAGTAAGATGGTCCTTATTTTAATGTGTGCATATAAATCTTTACCTTCATCTAGCTGTGAGTCAATCAAACTAACCAGCTTTCTGGTTTAAGTGTTTCACTGTGTAATAAGTATTTCTATTCATAGGCACCTTCTCTCAGGTTTTACCCTTAAATGAATTGTAAAAGTTAAATGCCTTCTTGCAGTGTTAACTTTAAATATAACTTATTTTTTAACAACAGTTACTAACTAACCCATGCACAATTTCCATTTTACTTACTCAAGCGCTTTTTAAAAGATTTGAAATAAATGCAATATTCACACTAAAATGTTCCCAGAATGCTGCTCCATCATGCCTTAAAAAGATGTATTGCAGTTTGGCTAAACTGTTTAGCTGTATTTTGACAGTTATCAGGAGTGAAAAAGGATTTCCTTGTTATTTTAAATATTTTTTATTTAAAATAAACTGGAGTGCACAGAATAACTTTAAAAGATGTTGTTTTAAATTAAATGCAGAGTTTTTTGCATCTATTCTGTGTAAATGTTTCCTGTTCTTTCGTTTAAACCAGCAGATTGCAGGTTTTCAAAGCTCAAATTTACCACAATGTGACTGTAATTAATCTTCCTGGCCGCTATGGAGGCGCTGTTGGCCCCAAGGCTGCGTTGACTACCTTTTAGCATTTAGCCGTAGCTTTAAACTAAAATCGGTTAAACGTGAACTTTTGGGATGAGTTTTAGCCTGGATGTGACAATCGCTTAAACAAACGTTCTTTCAAGAAACTAATTGATTTGATTAAAATGTTTAGAACAAGTTCTGTGGATTTTTTAGATATAAAAAGAAACGATATTTTTCCTTTTTTCTCTATCTGGTTCACGTCACTTCTGGTGACGCGTCGTACGTGATGCCTTCATGGACTTTGACGTACAGTCAGAATTTTGTACGAACAGACTTTTTAATCAGTCCTAAACACTAGTAAATATCTCAAAACACAGCGTTTAAACAGTTTCTGACGATATTTCATGCATAGAAACGAAACGAGCCCGATAATCTGTCAGAATTGTGTGAACAAAACTGAAATCTGACGAGCAAATGCGTATCACGTGATCACCTTGAACCAATCACAGCACGACAACATGCTAACGTAGCGTCAGCACTCGGCATAGCTTATCTCAAACTTACTCTTTTTCAACTCATAAAACGCTTAAATTCACCACAAAAATTCTGTGAACGAGTCGTTTCACATCAGAACAGTTTTACCAAGCTGCGCCCAATAAAAATAGCAAGATAAATGTCGCCAACACGGACTTTTTACCGTAAAGCAACCCGTCAGAGCTAAATGGACCGGGACCAGAACCTCGATCCGACAGCTTCAGACTACAAGATGCTATTATTCCTGCTTAAAATGTAACAATACCACTCAACAGCAATTTTCTAGATGAACTATGAAGCTCTTATAGGCAGTTTTGACATGGAGGTCAACAACAAATGAATTGCACCTTTATCTCTGACTGGATCAGCAGAACCGAACCCAGTCGAACCATGAAGAGTGACAATTAGTAAACCCAACAGCATCCAACAAACGTTTAAAAGTTGAATAAAGACAATTTCTCAGCTACACGTGACATTAACCAGCAGTTTCCTGCAGCTTGACACACTTTTCCAGCCAAAAAAAACTATCCTTTTACAGAGTCTAAAAAATTGGACAGAATTATGCCAACATTCAAAGTACAGAAATATTAAATATCAAACTTTTTAGAGACTGTACGAGGCCACCGTACGGGCCACCATATGTAAGGATATTATACCCTGGTCAGTTTTACTGACGGTACAATATTCTAAATGAAAGATTTGAGTAGATCTTATCTGACACAAACTTATCATCAATTTAATTAAACGAGTTCTCTCTTTTCAGGATTTAACCAATAAATTGTGACCAGACGAAATGTAATTCACAGGAAACGTTAAACGTATGTTGGAACAGCAGGACTGCACCATTTATTTAACATAATCAATAAATTACATCAACACGCATAAGGATTGGCTCTGATTAAACTTCATATAACTTAACTGTAGATAGGTTCAAACTTAGGACAACAGAACAGCAAAAGAATTACATTTTTTACTTATTCTGCAGGCAGGTTTAACTTAGTTGCTGGCAAATAGTTTAAGGAGAAAAGTTTAAATTGAGGAGGAAGAGAAGGAGGAAGGAAGTTTTCATGACTCAGGGAAGGGATGAGATTCAACCAGAATGACACTTTCATGCGACTCTTCGGCTAAACCACAGGTACACTGGTAACATTGACGACTTTTTACATGGCCAGACGGTCAGTCAAGAACGGAACTTCCTTGATGTCCGAGAGAGAGGCAGTTGCCCAGAGGTTACCGTTCAGCGTCTCCTGCGTCCGCTCTGAATGGCAGGAAAGCGGCAGGCCCTGGTTGGTTTTCAGAATAAAAGTGTTCTTAGATGGGAACACTTGGAATGGAGCTTATTGCTCTGGAGCGGACTCATAGCCAGCGGTGCTATGAACCCCAACTGACTGACGTGTCATTAGCTTTTAGACAGACGTCGCACAGTTCTTAGACGAAGACTCACATCCGAGTCTCGTCCGCAGACTCCAGGAAAACAGGAAGTCAGAGCTCTTTTAAGGCTAACTTGACCTAGAAAGACGTAGCTCTTTCTGATTCGGTCTGTTAGGCCAGGAGCCACTGAGAGGAGGCATAAGTTAGATTAAAAATGTCAGAAAGGATAAGAAAGTTAGTTTAAGACGCCAGTCTCATGATACAGCAGATTTAGAACTTTCTTAACTCATTACCAACACTGTTGTATGAATAAACAAACGTCATCAGAGCATAACATATGGGACCTATTAATGATAATAGCTTGATTATTAAATAGGACAAAAACAAAAGTCTTTGGGTGTCTAGATTGTCCTGAGCTCAAGCTAAAATGAATGAGATAAAGTGTTCCTTTTATCTTCACATGCAAGTTCGAGAGGAGAGGAGAAATCCTCCATGTACAACATTTTGAATTAAGCAGAGTATTTGATTTATCTGACATTAAAATGTACTGATGCTCTTACAAATAAAATTATTCATTTGATGACATTTGAATTAACAAAATTAAAAGAAGTCTCTGGATGACTTAATTTATGATGTTTGATTCAAATTAAAACTAATAAAAGTATTATCGTCCCTTCAGGAATAACTCTCAAAAAGTTCATTACTGAGAGCGATCAGAGAAGTGTATAAGTTAATGTACACAGTATATGTATGAGGTAGTTGATGTTGGTATAGAAGCAAAGTGGCATATGCAGTGAGGCACTTAAGGCACATTTGGCATCCTTAGATAAGGCTAGTCAGAGAATGCTGTATATGTATCTGCAGTAGTGTAGATAAAAGTAGTGTAAATGTAAACAGTAGCAATAAATGTAAAGCAGTAGTAATAAATGTAAACCATATTA
>JBBPBX010086084.1:0-14970 GCA_038048925.1 Garcialebias charrua | reverse complement strand
TGTGACTGTTTTATGGTTTTTAAGGACAGTGTTTTATCAGGACTGTAATGAACTGCCATCTGATTGATTGTCTGATTGTTTATAGCGTATGACTAGCCTGGCCCTCGCCATACCTGCACAGCTCCGCTCAATTCTATTTCCCTTCACTGCTGGGTCTGGGATTTGTCCCATAGACAACGATTCCTCCGGTCGATTTTTGACCGGACCAATCAGAGAACAGAAGGCGGATTGGCAGATTAACAGACCAATCAGAGAACAGAAGGCGGAGTTTTGAACGACGTCGACTGACGTCGTCAGTTAAAATGGCTGCCACCACGAAGGAATTTTCCAGAAAACAAGGTAAAAAACTATTATTTCTTTCCTGAGAAAAACTATATTTCTTAGCTGACGTTTTATCAGAAGTGTTTCTGAGCTTAACAGTTCCTAAATCAATTCACGAAATGGTCAAATCTGCTGGATTTAAATAGTTTCGGTTTCACATTTTCCAAACAGCCTCAGGGTGCGCTACGAAAATAAATGATAAAAAATCGAATTTTATCTCAAATGTTTCATCAAGGCCAACAGTCAGTAAATTAGAGCCATATAATTACACACTGGTAGCAGAAAAAATATCCACCAAGTGGTTTCTGAGCTTTTTATCTGAATAGCCTGGACCTTGCCAGGCTAAGCTAACAAAACTACGCCTTCTGTTCTCTGATTGGTCCGGTCAAAAATAGACCGGAGAAATCGTTTTCAATGGGAGGAATGCCAGACCCTAGTACGAAGCAAAGTGAAGGACAGGGTTTGGTTTTAACCAGGCTAGCGTATGACTGTCCTAACAAACAACTGTCCATAAAAAAACCACAATACACTCCCATACACACACAATTGAACAATAAGGTTGATGAATCCACACGTAGCAAGTATATCTGTTTAGGAACACAAGAACTAAAATGTACCTTGGTACTCGTGTTTAATGGAAGTTGATCGCTCTTCTGGCTACCTGCGATCTCCTGACTCTGGACGTGTTCACGTCATCTGGAACAGATCATTTATACTTATATTTAGAGGAAATTCTACATTTTGATGATAGCTGCTGTCACATGTAAACCAATAAACATTACATGATTGTTTTTGGCCAAAGTATCCATCTCACATAAAGGAAAGATGGATGGACATAGTATTTACAAAACTCCTCTCATGATGGGTGGACTAAGATGAAATTAAAATTAGCTGAATGAAAGAAAACTATAAATTTAAAAACTGTGACTAATAATATTGAAGTCATACATAACAATCCCTGCATTATTTATAAAATTGATATCTATGTCATATACATACACACAAATATACATATATACATGTATATAAGCATATCATATATGCATATTCATATACAGTGTATATACATATATGCATATACATGTATACTGTATATGCATATACATATACTGTACAGATAGACATATACATGTAAATATAACATGTTCAACTGAAATTGTGTGCGTTTGTGTGTGTGACTGTTTTGTGGTTTTTATGGACATTGTCATATGCTATAAACAGACAAGCAGATTACAGTTCATTACTGTCCTGACAAAACACTGTCCTTAGAAACCACAAAACAGTCACACACACAAACACACACACAATTTCAGTTTATCATGTTTTTAAGAAAGCAAGATGTTTGATGGATAGATGGATGATATTTGATGGATGGATACATGGATGGATGGATGGATGTTTGATGGATGGATGGATGGATGCATGCATGGATGGATAAAAGGTGGACATCAGTCAGTAAAGACTCCATCTGTCTGCGTTCAGCAAGGCTGGATGTTTGATGGATGGATGGATGTATGGATGGATGTTTGATAGATGGATGTATGTATGGATGGATAAAGCATGGACCTCAGTCAGTAAAGAATCCATCTGTCTGGTTTCAAGAAGGCCGGATGTTTGATAGATGGATGGATAGATAGATGGATGGATGTTTGATAGATGAATGATGGATGGATGTTTGATGGATGGATGGATGGATGTTTGATGGATGGATGGATAAAGTGTGGACCTCAGTCAATAAAGAATCCATATGTCTGGGTTCAGGAAGGCAGGATGTTTGATGATGGATGGATGATGTTTGATGGATGGATGCATGGATGGATGGATGGATGTGTGGATGTTTGATGGATGGATGGATGGATGAATGGATGGATAAAGCATGGACCTCAGTCAGTAAAGAATCCATCTGTCTGGGTTCAGCAAGGCAGGATGTTTGATGGATGGATGGATGTTTGATGGATGGATAGATGTTTGATGGATGGATGGATGGATGTTTGATGGATGTTTGAGATGTTTGATGGATAGATGGATGGATGGATGTTTGATGCATGGATGTATGGATGGATGGATGTTTGATGGATGGATGGATGGATGGATAAAGTGTGGACCTCAGTCAGTAAATCCATCTGTCTGGGTTCAGGAAGGTAGGATGTTTGATGGATAGATGTATGGATGTTTGATGGATGGATGATGGATGTATGGATGTTTGATAGATGGATGTTTGATGGATGGATGGATGTTTGATAGATGGATGGATAAAGCGTGGACCTCAGTCAGTAAAGAATCCATATGTCTGGGTTAAGGAAGGCAGGATGTTTGATGGATGATGGATGTTTGATGGATAGATGTTTGATAGATGGATGGATAAAGCGTGGACCTCAGTCAGTAAAGAATCCATCTGTCTGGGTTCAGCAAGGCAGGATGTTTGATGGATGGATGTTTGATGATGGATAGATGGATGTTTGATGGATGGATGGGTGGATGTATGGATAAAGCGTGGACCTCAGTCAGTAAAGAATCCATCTGTCTGGTTCAGGAAGGCAGGATGTTTGATGGATGGATGGATGTATGGATGTTTTATGGATGGATGGATGCATGGATGGATGGATAAAGCGTGGACCTCAGTCAGTAAAGAATCCATATGTCTGTTTTCAAGAAGGCAGGATGTTTGATGGATGGATGGATGATGTTTGATAGATGGATGCATGGATGGATGGATGGATGGATGGATGGATGCATGGATGGATGGATAAAGCGTGGACCTCAGTCAGTAAAGAATCTATCCGTCTGGGTTCAGCAAGGCTGGATGTTTGATGGATGGATGGATGTTTGATAGATGGATGGATGGATGTATGTATGGATGGATAAAGCATGAACCTCAGTCAGTAAAGAATCCATCTGTCTGGGTTCAGGAAGACAGGATGTTTGATAGATGGATGGATAGATGGATGGATGTTTGATGGATGGATGATGGATGGATGTTTGATGGATGGATGTTTGATGGATGATGTGTGGATGTTTGGATGGATGTTTGATGGATGATGTGTGGATGTTTGATGGATGGATGGATAAAGCGTGGACATCAGTCAGTAAAGAATCCATCTGTCTGGGTTCAGTAAGGCAGGATGTTTGATGGATGGATAGATGGATGTTTGATGGATGGATGGATGGATGGATGTTTGATGGATGGATGGATGGATAAAGCGTGGACCTCAGTCAGTAAAGAATCCATCTGTCTAGGTTCAGGAAGCCAGGATGTTTGATGGATGGATGATGGATGGATGTTTGATGGATGGATGGATGGATGTTTGATGGATGGATGGATGGATGTTTGATAGATGGATGGATAAAGCGTGGACCTCAGTCAGTAAAGAATCCATCTGTCTGGGTTAAGGAAGGCAGGATGTTTGATGGATGGATGTTTGATGATGGATAGATGGATGTTTGATGGATGGATGGGTGGATGTATGGATAAAGCGTGGACCTCAGTCAGTAAAGAATCCATCTGTCTGGTTCAGGAAGGCAGGATGTTTGATGGATGGATGGATGTATGGATGTTTTATGGATGGATGGATGCATGGATGGATGGATAAAGCGTGGACCTCAGTCAGTAAAGAATCCATATGTCTGTTTTCAAGAAGGCAGGATGTTTGATGGATGGATGGATGATGTTTGATAGATGGATGCATGGATGGATGGATGGATGGATGGATGGATGGATAAAGCGTGGACCTCAGTCAGTAAAGAATCTATCCGTCTGGGTTCAGCAAGGCTGGATGTTTGATGGATGGATGGATGTTTGATAGATGGATGGATGGATGTATGTATGGATGGATAAAGCATGAACCTCAGTCAGTAAAGAATCCATCTGTCTGGGTTCAGGAAGACAGGATGTTTGATAGATGGATGGATAGATGGATGGATGTTTGATGGATGGATGATGGATGGATGTTTGATGGATGGATGTTTGATGGATGATGTGTGGATGTTTGGATGGATGTTTGATGGATGATGTGTGGATGTTTGATGGATGGATAAAGCGTGGACATCAGTCAGTAAAGAATCCATCTGTCTGGGTTCAGTAAGGCAGGATGTTTGATGGATGGATAGATGGATGTTTGATGGATGGATGGATGGATGTTTGATGGATGGATGGATGGATAAAGCGTGGACCTCAGTCAGTAAAGAATCCATCTGTCTAGGTTCAGGAAGCCAGGATGTTTGATGGATGGATGATGGATGGATGTTTGATGGATGGATGGATGGATGTTTGATGGATGGATGGATGGATGTTTGATAGATGGATGTATGTATGGATGGATAAAGCGTGGACCTCAGTCAGTAAAGAATCCATCTGTCTGGTTTCAAGAAGGCCGGATGTTTGATAGATGGATGGATAGATAGATGGATGGATGTTTGATGGATGAATGATGGATGGATGTTTGATGGATGGATGGATGGATGGATGTTTGATGGATGGATGGATAAAGTGTGGACCTCAGTCAGTAAAGAATCCATATGTCTGGGTTCAGGAAGGCAGGATGTTTGATGATGGATGGATGATGTTTGATGGATGGATGGATGGATGGATGTGTGGATGTTTGATGGATGGATGGATGTATGGATGGATAAAGCGTGGACCTCAGTCAGTAAATAATCCATCTGTCTGGGTTCAGTAAGGCAGGATGTTTGATGGATGGATGGATGTTTGATGGATGGATATATGTTTGATGGATGGATGGATGTTTGATGGATGGATGGATGGATGTTTGATGGATGGATGGATGTTTGATAGATGGATGGATGGATAAAGCTTGGACCTCAGTCAGTAAAGAATCCATATGTCTGGGTTTAGGAAGGTAGGATGTTTGATGGATGATGGATGGATGGATGTTTGATGGATGGATGTTTGATGGATGGATGAATGCATGGATGGATGGATAAAGCGTGGACCTCAGTCAGTAAAGAATCCATATGTCTGGGTTCAGGAAGGCAGGATGTTTGATGATGGATGGATGATGTTTGATGGATGGATGGATGGATGGATGTGTGGATGTTTGATGGATGGATGGATGTATGGATGGATAAAGCGTGGACCTCAGTCAGTAAATAATCCATCTGTCTGGGTTCAGTAAGGCAGGATGTTTGATGGATGGATGGATGTTTGATGGATGGATATATGTTTGATGGATGGATGGATGTTTGATGGATGGATGGATGGATGTTTGATGGATGGATGGATGTTTGATAGATGGATGGATGGATAAAGCTTGGACCTCAGTCAGTAAAGAATCCATATGTCTGGGTTTAGGAAGGTAGGATGTTTGATGGATGATGGATGGATGGATGTTTGATGGATGGATGTTTGATGGATGGATGAATGCATGGATGGATGGATAAAGCGTGGACCTCAGTCAGTAAAGAATCCATCTGTCTGTTTTCAGGAAGGCGGGATGTTTGACTCACCAAATACCAAATGACCTCTTGGACTAGCTGAAAACCTGTACATGTAAAAATATGAAAAAGTTAAAAAACAATTCTCAAGTTTATACAATACACTTATACAGTATTCTGTATTATTCAGTATTCAGTATTCCAACAACAGTATTCTTATACCTACATAAAACTGCAGTCAACGTGATGACGTAACGAGGCTGCAACGTGATGACGTGATGACGTAACGACGCAGTTCGTCCGTCTGCTCACTGCTCAGAGGTAAAAAAAAAAAAAAAGAGCAGATTTAGCACAAAAATGACGTTGGAAACATTAAAACCCCTCTACCCTATTAACGCATGTTAAATTACAGCGTTAGTCACGCTGTTATTGTGACGTGACACGTTCACGGTAGTGACGCTAACGCGACGTGCGTTTAATTTTGTCTTCGTCGCGTTAAGACTCTAAATAACCACTAAAAACATCCACAAGTGATGCATATATAGTATCGCTGATTTATATAAATGTCTATAAAAGTTTTCAACAGCGTTGAAAGGTTGTCACGCTTCTGAAGTGAAGTTACGTTACATGCTAACGCTAGCCGCAGCTAGTTTGAGCTGCGTCTTTCTTCACGCACTCAAAACTCATGCACAGATACTTCCTAATTTATCTAAATGTTGATAAAGTTTTCTACAGTCTTCACAGTTTGTGACGCTGCGGTTAAAGTCACGTTACTACTGGATTAGGTTAACATTTCCTTGAGATGATGTCATCAAAAGCAACAAAAATTTTTTTTTAATTCTTACCTGAATGAAGTCAATACACTCTGACACTCTGTCCACCTACCGCTGCAAAATTTTATTTAAATCGCTCTCCAAAAATAATCTCCGCTCACCTACATGCACTCAACACACGACGCCATAACTCTGCACGTGTAAGCTCAAGGGGCTTTAACTTTTAAAAACTCGGTCACCTGAGGCCCCGCCCTGAGCCCCCGCCCACTACAGGGTCTCCACATCACGAGAGGAGGGGCGGCGTTGGAGTTTCGCGCGGTCTCCACATCACGAGAGGAGGGGCGTTGCAGTTTGGCGCCATGTGTGTCAGTGAGCCACACACACGGCTTCAATAAATGCAACCGATACACAAAAACATACACACCACACACAAATACCCTGGGAGGTGCGTAGCCAGCCAATTTTATAAATGTAAATAACTTTTTATTAAAACAATTTTAAGTGTTAAAGCACACTCCAACTCATCCAGGCAGCCTATTAGCCACAAGTTACGCTGATATTGATGAGAAAAAACAATGTTTACATATTAATATATTTGGATACAATCTGTGTTTTATCCAGACATTGGCAAAGGCTGGCTAATACCAAATGTCCCGATAATGTCGGTACGTAGTCTGGCGCATAGGCGGGCCAATACGCTTGCACCAACGCACACACACACACACACACACACACACACACACACACACACACACACACACACACACACACACACACACAACAACAATATACAGGTAGTCCCCGAATTACGAGCGCTCTGATCTACGAGGTTCCAGACTTACGAGCTGGCGAATTTTTGGAAAAAACGCAAAAAATACTGAGTTTTCATGTGTTTTTTCACCACAGTTAGTTAGCTAAGCATATGGACACACGTTTCCGATCATTTTTATGCACTCATAAGCAGTTTTTGGATGAAAATAGAGTGTTTGTAGTCGCGCTAGCGAAACCGTTCCAATTTACGAGCGAAATTCCGGATTTACGAGAGACATGGCGGCCGTTCCAAATTACGAGATTTCCGGTTTACGAGCGCCTCGTTGTAACGGATCTCGCTCGTAAATCGGGGACTACCTGTATATATATATATATATATATATATATATATATATATATATATATATATATATATGTGTGTATATATGTACGTAAGCTGAGTGTAGCTGAGTGTTGCAGATCATTTTAACATTTACGTTAGAACATTTCCTAATGATGGATGGCTAGAGAGTGAACTGCTATGTGAATTGGTCCAGCTTGGGATATTTCCTGAGATTGATGATCAAGAGCGTCTGAGAAAAGAAGCTGCTTCCAGACAAAAGGAACTCAAAGATCAAATAATGAGAGAAAAAGAGCTTCTTTTACAACAGCTCGAGGACGCCCGAAGGGAACTACAACTCAAACATCAATCGTTCTTAAAAGAACAGGCAATTAAAAGTCAAAGTATCCAAGCCGCTCTACATGAGATGAAGCGTCTTTTGGAATTAGAACTCTATGCTGAAAAAAGGGATCAACTAAAAAAAGCCACGTTCAAGCTTCCATGCGTGTCAATTGAAGATGACACCGGTGCCTTGCACTCAAGCAGGTGAGTCTCTCACACGTCAACAGGAGGAGGCGCCTCAAGAGCATCAACCAGAAGAGAAAGAGAAGAAAGAAGATGACGTAATTCTAAGTGACTGTTTTTCGTTGTTTGACTCTGAACATGAAACTAAACGTGACACTGAACTTAAAACTGAACAAACCCCAGTTCAGTCAGATGAGGAGATAATAGAGTTAGAAGAGCTAAACGAGGATGACTTTGAACTGAGGGAATGTTTTTTATTTAGCTCTGAGGAAGAGGAAGTCCTAGTGAGCCTAAGCGAGATGAAGCCACACGTGACACGTTCTCCTGCTCCTTTATGTCCCATTTCTGCCACTACAGAAATCAAAGAGAAAGTGGTGGTGGATGACATGGGACCGTCGCCTCAACCTAAAGCAAGAGATGGGTCTGAAGAACACAACATGTTACTGTCTGTGAGAGATGAGATGCTGCTGCCTTATATAGGACATGTTGTAAATGATTCTGAGTCTAACTGTCTCTACTGTGCTTACAGTGTGGCTGGGAACAAAGCTGTCGCAGCTGACATGGTGGAGCTGCCAAGAGCAGGAAATGACAAATTCCCTCTGGCTGTTGTGAAAAGTATCCACTCTCCCACTGGCATCCTTGGTCATGATGTTGATGTTGGTTTGGTGTCTGGTAATAAAAAAAGCCTTACATGGTAGACCCAGACAAGTGTCACCTGTTTGGCTTCAGAACATTTTAATATGACATGATATGGTTTATGTTAGCGGTTAGGCGAATTAGTTTTAATTATGTTTTTAGTCCGTTTGTCTGTTGTGACCGCTACATTATTACACTCTAAGGTCCTATCTATTTTGCATGTGTGGATATGGGATGTTTTTACCTGACATCCACATCACCCCTATGCAAAACAACTGGCGGTGGGGGTGTTATGTACCCTAGGGGTGAGACAGCTTAAAAAAAACATCATTATTATGTTTAGGTTGACTGCAGTGTGACTTTAGGTGTGACTGCAGTCTGTTGAAAGACAGCAGCCTGTTGCAGCACTTTTTTTTACTCAGCTAATCAGGCTTGATTGGCTGAGTTGCAACACCTGCTGACACTCTACCTTTATAAGCTCAGGGCCAAAGCCAGAACAGTGTGGAGTTGGTTAGTGGGTTGTATCCTGCTGTGGTCTTGAGGTGATTCCTTCTAAAGGTAACCTAAGTTAATATTGTTACATACATCTGCAATGTCCTGCTGATTTGTAATGTTTGTAGTGCTAGGAGTTCCTCCACCCTCCCTAGCTGTGTGTGATCTCTAGTAATTTAGAGATCGTTTGTACGCTCCTGTTGGAGTGTGTGTTGGTTAGAGCACTATTGTGCTCATGTGGACTTTAGTTTATCTAGAGTAGAGGACCTGAGCCGTTGAGGGCTCTCATTTGAGTCTCAGAGACTGGGCTCAGGAGGGCTGTCTGCTGGAGACAGCTGTGTTGACTCCTGCTCTCTTTTGTTTTTGCTCTTTTCTGCATAACTTTACTTTCATAACTTTCTGGTTGGGTAAGGCTGGTAGTCCCATTTTTGCCTTTTTTTAAATCTTTAGGCCTAGTGTTTTGTACAGGTAGACCGCTGTCCAACAGGCTTCTACGGCTCTGTACAGAGTTGGCCCTGTTGGGCAGCGTTATTTTCTGTTTGGCCACTTTACCCAACCCATCTCTCAGTTGTTACTTTGTTTTGTTTATGACGTGGGATGCCTGGAGAAGGTGATGGTTGTTCCTAACCAGAGGGAGCTACCGCAGAAGACCCCATCAGCATCCAGAGGACTTTAATTCACTCAAATATTATTAAACCTTTTCCTTGTGTCCTGAGTCCTTCAAATATGTTTTGACTTTTACCGGTCGTGACAATACTGTGTACACTTAAAAAAAGAGAATAGGCATCTATTGGATTCATGTAATCATTTTGAGGGTATTAAACTTAACTGCATCATGTTTTAAGCTGAAACATAATTATATAGAGTATACCCTACGCGATAGGCAGAGAGAATACATTGCTTGTTCGAATCACGTTTGTCTGAAGTCATTCAATAATGTGTCAAAGTGAAATCTTGCGATATGACACAGGATTTTGACTCTCTTGCGATACCGAACGGGATTTCATCTCGCGTGCTGCAGCTTTGCTCACTCGTGTGGCTTGTTATTACATCACTCGGTAAGTCTTAGTTTCCTAGATAAATATTATATAAATCGCGGTCATATGTCGTTAACTGTTTGAGAATTGCTATGTAACGTTTAATAGTTGTCAGGTTGTTTGCCAGTGCTGTTTTTTAAAACCTGTTTTTTATATATTGGCGCTGCTAATGGGTCGGGCTCTCCAATCTCTGGAGCTGAGGTCACCGAGGTGGTTAAAAAGCTCCGCGGTGGCAGGGCTCCGGGGGTGGATGAGATTCGCCCTGAGTTCCTTAGGGCTCTGGATGTTGTGGGGTTGTGTTGGCTTACGCGACTCTGCAATATCGCGTGGACATCGGGGGCAGTTCCCTTGGATTGGCAGACTGGGGTGGTGGTTCCCCTATTCAAAAAGGGGGACCGTAGGGTGTGTTCCAACTATAGGGGGATCACACTCTTAAGCCTCCCTGGTAAGGTCTATTCAGGGGTTCTGGAGAGGAGGGTCCGTCGGATAGTCGAACCTCGGATTCAGGAGGAGCAGTGTGGTTTTCGTGCTGGTCGTGGAACACTGGACCAGCTCTACACCCTCAACAGGGTCCTGGAGGGCGCGTGGGAGTTTGCCCAACCAGTTTACATGTGCTTTGTGGACTTGGAAAAGGCATTCGACCGCGTCCCTCGGGGGGTTCTGTGGGGGGTACTCCGGGAGTATGGGGTACCAGGCCCATTGATATGGGCTGTTAGGTCCCTGTACGACCGGTGTCAGAGCTTGGTCCGCATTGCCGGCAGTAAGTCAGGCTCGTTTCCAGTGAGAGTTGGACTCCGCCAAGGTTGCCCTTTGTCACCGATTCTGTTCATAACTTTTATGGACAGAATTTCTAGGCGCAACCAAGGTGTTGAGAGGATCCGTTTTGGTGGCCTTAGAATCGCTTCTCTGTTTTTTGCAGATGATGTGGTCCTATTGGCTTCATCAGATCGTGATCTACAGCTTTCGCTGGAGCGGTTTGCAGCCGAGTGTGATGCGGCCGGGATGAGGATCAGTTCCTCCAAATCCGAGGCCATGGTCTTGAGCCGGAAAAGGGTAGCATGCCCTCTCCGGGTCGGGGATGAGGTCCTGCCCCAAGTGGAGGAGTTTAAGTATCTCGGGGTCTTGTTCACGAATGAGGGAAAACTGGAGCTCTACGGGGAGTATGGGGTTTGGACCGCGTGAAGCAGCAGAGGTCGGTTGTGCAACGAGCTAACACGCGAGAAGGTTGCCGGTTCAAATCCCGGTCCGGGGCCTTTCTGGGTGGAGTTTGCATGTTCTCCCCGTGCATGCGTGGGTTTCCTCCGGGTACTCCGGTTTCCTCCCACAGACCAAAAAACATGCTTGTTAGGCTGATTGGTGACTCTAAATTGACCCTAGGTGTGAGTGAGAGAGTGGATGGTTGTTTGGTGTGAGTGAGACAGGTCCCTCTTGTAAATGAGTCCCCGTGACTCAACGAGGCTAGCCTGTATAAATAAAGGTTGAATGAATGAATGAATGAACATGCTAACAGGCTTCACCAACTATAACTCCCCACCCAAAAAAATAAATAAAAAGTAGAGGCTGTGTGTATGTGTGGGGGGAGAGATTAACTGACTTATTTCATTCTTTAACACGGTTCTCAACATAGGACATGTCCTCCACCACCTTTAAAAGAATGCAAATAAAAGAATGAATTTATATATTAAATTAATGCAAACACATGATTTCAAAATCACTGAAAAAGTCTGAACAGGTTATTGAATGCAAATACTAATAATAAAAAAATATGAATGGTAAAAGTATTAAAAATCCATGAGTGTTTGCTCAACAATGTAGCTGCAGGTCGTTGTTTCAGGTCACGTTGTTGCAGGTTGATGATGATGAAGGTCGCTGCCATCATCATCACAGGTTTCAGATGAAGAAAAGGCCGTTGACCAGGCCAGATGACAAACCATTCAGTGTCTGGCATGATTTGCCAGGATTTGTTTTTAAATTTTGACTTGTCTTTTGAAATCTTTTAGCTCTGTCATTATGTAACAATAATTTCATGTTTCAGGTAAATGCAGAATTCAAGTGCATCACGTCTGCAGTCAAGGTTTCTGTCGCAGCTTGACTGTCTTTCTGAAAGTCTGCTGAGAGTTTGCAAAGCGATCGGGCGAGGTGGGCAAAAAACATAGCTGCCATGATGACGGTAAGAACGTTCAACTTTTCCTATCCCATAAAGTACATATGCTTTGCATTTCTTCAGTAGAAAATTGGTATACTGTATCCATTGTGCAGCCCAACTTGTTTTGTGTGTGACGACTAATTATCAAATCTACCTGTGGTTATAATTACAGTACACTGCACTAAAACCATAGATATACGGAAGTATCTGATCTCGTATATCTCCGTATCTTTCACATATACGGACAATTTCCGGGGATTTCCGTATCGCATCCCCGGCAGATCCGGTTTCCGGATATTCCTGTAAACGGCCCGCAATGATCCTTAAAAAATCCCAAAATCCGGATACTTATATCTCCCGCAGATCCAGAACAAATGTGGCTGTTATTCCTCGGGATTGCTGCTTTACATCTTTTTGGAAACTTTCCGCATTTTACACGTATGGTTGGTTTAGGTTCGCGCCCATACGTGACAGATGTCTCTCGGATATTTATGGATTTTTATCTGTCAAGGATCTTGAAAATATGAGTGTATGTGATACCTCGGGATTCCTGCATTAGATCTCCTTGGAAACTTTCCGCATCTTACACGTATGGTTGGTTTAAATTCACGCCCATACCTGACAGATGTCTCTCGAATATTTCCGGATTTTTATCTGCCGCAGATCCTGTAAAATGTGGCTTTTATCCCTCGGGATTCCTGCATTAGATCTCTTTGGAAACTTTCCGCATCTTTCACGTATGGTTGGTTTAAATTCACGCCCATACCTGACAGATGTCTCTCGAATATTTCCGGATTTTTATCTGCCGCAGATCCTGTAAAATGTGGCTTTTATCCCTCGGGATTCCTGCTTTAGATCTCCTTGGAAACTTTCCGCATCTTTCACGTATGGTTGGTTTAAATTCACGCCCATACCTGACAGATGTCTCTCGAATATTTCCGGATTTTTATCTGCCGCAGATCCTGTAAAATGTGGCTTTTATCCCTCGGGATTCCTGCATTAGATCTCTTTGGAAACTTTCTGCATCTTTGACGTATTGTTGGTTTAGATTCACACCCATACCTGACAGATGTCTCTCGAATATCTCCGGATTTTTATCTGCCGCAGATCCGGTAAAATGTGGCTTTTATCCCTCGGGATTCCTGCATTAGATCTCCTTGGAAACTTTCCGCATCTTTCACGTATGGTTGGTTTAAATTCACGCCCATACCTGACAGATGTCTCTCGAATATTTCCGGATTTTTATCTGCTGCAGATCCTGTAAAATGTGGCTTTTATCCCTCGGGATTCCTGCTTTAGATCTCTTTGGAAACTTTCCGCATCTTTCACGTATGGTTGGTTTAGATTCACGCCAATACGTGACAGATGTCACTCAAATATTTACGGATTTTTCTTTATTCATTTATGCAAATTTGATATACTGTAAATATAGGTTTGGCATTCATGTAAAATAACTATCTTAACATATGTTTCCAATACAAGCAATTAAATCATTAAATAATACAAACATATCATGAATTACTGAGCTCAAACGTCTTTGCTATAATGATGGATGTTAATGTCATGTTTGTATAAGTATGTCCTTTATGTCAATGCCTGCTGACAATGTTGCAAACTAATTTCCCTACGGGGACAAATAAAACTATCTATCAGTGGTTATTTGTTTTTTTATTTGTAATATCTGAAGCACTTTATGTACCGTACATTTGTTTTAAATCTGCTATACAAATCACAAGCTGGACCAGTAAACCATTTCAATAAGAACTATGAAAAATCAGTATAATATAACAGTTTATGAAACAGTCTAGTAAATACAGTACACAGTGGTATGTATATTCATAACAAATACTAATGCAAACATATCAAGACATAAAAAAAACTGACCATGACTTTTAAGATTTCACACACACACGCACGCACGCACGCACGCACACACACACACACACACAAGAAAACAAAAGCAAGGGTTTCATTTGAAATAAAAGTTGTTCTTGTGCTTCTTGGCTGCCTCATTTCCCATGGGCACTCTGCGATATGCTCTCAGGTGGATAAACTTTCCATGTGTCTTGTCTATGTGTCGGTCTGGCAGGCTGGCAACACCTCATTCTTCATCATTCAAAATGGAGCGACCAACAGACTGCCATGAATTCAAACGCTTCAACGTAAAACAGAAAACACAAGGTCAATAAGAGCACTTTATTAAATGCATCCATATTCATTCATTCAATCTTGATTTATGCAGGTTAATCTCATTGAGCCTCGAGGACTCATTTACAAGAGAGACCTGTCTACAAACTAAAGAATGATGACAACAACAGTAGATTTTCCATGAACAATCAAAAAGGCAAAAGTATTACACCTACCACTAGATGGCGCTTTAACACATCTCGAGGACAGACCCACCCAGCTAACCTGCAATTTAAAAAAAGAAATTGATCAGTATTTGTAAAGCAGTTTTACAGCAAAGCTAGTATATATATATATATACATAGATATATATACATAGAT
The DNA here is from genome assembly GCA_038048925.1 of Garcialebias charrua. Classification (NCBI taxonomy): domain Eukaryota; kingdom Metazoa; phylum Chordata; class Actinopteri; order Cyprinodontiformes; family Rivulidae; genus Garcialebias; species Garcialebias charrua. Next base: position 51 of record JBBPBX010086084.1, on the reverse strand, counting down.
ATATATACATATATATATATACATATATATATATATACATATATACATATA
>JBBPBX010086083.1:0-14970 GCA_038048925.1 Garcialebias charrua | reverse complement strand
TGGAGCAGGAACACTGCAGCACTGGCAAAGAAGGCTCACCAGCGTCTCTACTTTCTCCGCAAGCTGAAAAGGGCTGGAGCTTCAACCCCCATCATGAGCACCTTCTACAGAGGTGCCATAGAAAGTGTCCTGACCAGCTGCATCACTGTGGTTTGGTGCATGTACTGCATCCTGCCGCAAGAGCCTCCAGCGCATTGTGAGAGCAGCTGAGAAGATCGTGGGCACCTCCTTGCCCTCACTGCAGGACTTACACAGCAAACGCCTCACTCGGAAAGCCCACCGCATGGCAGGTGATCCCACACACCCACTACACAGCTGCTTCAGACTGCTGCCATCAGGGAGGAGACTGAGGAGTCTCCAGGCTCGAACCAGCAGACTGAGAGACAGCTCTGTTCATCAGGCAGTCAGAATGCTAAACACTCTGCCTGCTCTGCCCCCCCTCCCATTTGAACTGCCTTAACACTAAAACTTTCTCACACATTATCACTCAACACAAAGTTTTTCACTAAACTCTCGGTCATGTGCTCATACAGTTTGCACTACTTCTCATACTTGCACTAATGTCTGTATTACATCACTGCCTATAATCATAATACTGTTTACATTCTCTGTTTACATTTATTAATACTGTTTACTTTTATTACTACTGCTTACATGTAATTACTACTGTTTACATTTATTTACACTACTCTAATATCTACACCACTGCTGGTACATATACAGTGTGCTCTGAACGGTCTTATTTAGGGATGCCCAATGTGCCTTACTGCATATGCCACTTTTTGCCTCTATAACAACATCAACTACTACCTCATACATATACTGTGTACATTGACTCATACGCTGCTTTGCCACTTTGCAAATGTCAATGCTAGAAACCTTTAGTTTATTTTAGTTATACTTTTTATACTCTTTTTTTTGTGCTAGTATGCAAAAACTCAGGACAGTATTATGTTCATTAAATGTTTAATGTTTTAGTTTTAGAGTTGGTGTGGATTTTCATGCTCTTGCACCGCTATGCAAAAAAAAAAAAAAAAAAAAACTCAGGACAGTGTTAGTTTTACTATTTTATGCTTATGTCTATTATTATATGTTTCAGTGTTTCAATGTTTAGATGTTTACTGTTGCACCGAGGGACTGAGAGAAACGCAATTTCGGTCCTGTGTATGTCCTGTACAGTACATATTGCAGATCTGACAATAAAGTTGACTTTGACTTTGACTTTGACTTTGATTAAACTGTTCTTCATTATGGTATTCACAGTCTTTTATAGCAGGATAAAAGTTTGCATCAACCACATCTTCAACATTGTATATTTTATATTCTGAGTCTTCGTTTGTTGTTGTCATGTTTTAATGTATTTGTTTGTTTGTTCATTTTTGTCAATTTTTGTGTATGAACATGTGATAGTGATTGGTGATTTGTCATTTTTGAGCTCATCAAAATGTGTCTGTCTTTCAGATCTTTTATTATTTTAGCTTGAGAATTTTCATGTACTTTGATCCATATGTTTCCGTTTCTTGTCCAAGTTTTTTTTTTCTTCCTTTTTCAACAACCTTGCTGCATGTGCAATGTTTGCATTTTTTTTAGTTAGGTGTTCATTCATGTAGACATTAGTGTTTGTGAGTTTCTTTGACTGCATCATTACCCTGTTTCTTTGATTCCTTCCAATGAATCTGACGACTACTGATGGTTTAAGTTTGTTAGCTCTATTGGGCAGTGTGTAACAGGTGGAAATGTCTTCATGTTAATGTCTTTGCCATTTAAGAAAGTGACTACCTGATTCTCCAGAGACTGCAGTTGTTCTGGTTGTCCTGCTTCACTCGTGTTAACGACTTTAGTTACATCTGCCGATGACCAGCGTTTAAGCTCGAGTCCAGAAATTACCAGATTCTCGCCTCTTATGTATTGTTCCATGTCATCACACTTTTGTTCCAATTTAGCTAATCGTTCCTCTCTGATGATCTCCTGAGCTTTCATTTGATTCATCTTCTCTACTAGTTGAGTAATGTTTTTTTGCTCAGCTCTCAAACTTGCAAGTTCCATAGTGAGAAAGTCTATTGATTTTTTCAATTCCTCCATTAACACCAAATTTTTATCCACCGAGTTATGACTCCCCGACTCCTGTCTCAGCGGCTCCTGTTTCTTTTTTTTTCCAGGACTCATCTCGCCTGCTTCTTCTGGCCTGGATACAGAAATTCACTGTTCCACAGTAACTCGCTCGCCGATCTGCTCCCGTCCACAGCAACTCGCTCGCTGCTCTGCTCCCGTCCATAGCAACTCGCTCGCTGCTCTGCTCATGTCCAACAGTAACCAGCTTGTTGTTCTGCTCACGCCCACAGCAACTCGCTCACTGCTCTGTTCCCGTCCGTCCAAAGCAGCTCGATCGCTGCTCTGCTCCCGTCACAGCAATTCGCACGTTGCTCTGCTCCCGTCCATAGCAACTCGCTCGCTGCTCTGCTCCCGTCCAACAAACTCGCTCGTTGCTCTGCTCACGTCCAACAGATACTTGCTCGCTGTTCTGCTCCCGTCCAACAGCTACTCGCTCGTTGCTCTGTTCCCGTCCAACAGCAACTCGCTTGTTGCTCTGCTCCTGTCCAACAACAACTCGCTCGTTGCTCTGCTCCCGTCCAACAGCAACTCGCTCGTTGCTCTGCTCCTGTCCAACAACAACTCGCTCGTTGCTCTGCTCCCGTCCAACAGGACATCCAACAGGACTTGCTGCTCTGCTCACGTCTGCAGCAAACAGTTTAGCGCAGGTCCTGTCCACCAGCAGCCAGTTCAGCTCAGCTCTCGTCCATCTGGGGCCTGGATGTAATTTATTGTCCCACAGCAGCACTCCAATGCCTCTCTGGCCTCACCAGCTCACAGACTACAGATCAGACCACAGACTTCAGATCGTCAGCCTGTAGCAACAATCCCCAACTCCGTGGTGTTTTGCCGCATTAGCTTTTATCAGCAGCACATGGCTAGCGTTAGCTTGTAGCCTGTAGCCTCCACTCCCAGCTTTGTTGTTTTCTTTCGCTGCAACAAAGCACCTCCAGCGTGCCGGCCCGCGTTTCTTCGTAACAACCAGCGTATTTTTCCGGTTTATTTGTTCACGAAAACCGCAGTTGTTCAACATGTGCTGTACCTCTGATTATCTCATTCCTGATCTTATCCATCCTTGTCACTCCTAAGGAGAACCTCATCATCTTCATTTCTGCTACTTCCAGTTCTTTCTCCTGTCTTTTTGTCAGTGCCACTGTCTCCAGACCATACAATATAGCTGGTCTCACCACTGTCTTGTAAACTTTTCCTTTGACCTTTGCTGACACCTTTTTGTCACAAATCACTCCTGAAACTTTTCTCCATCCACTCCATCCTGCCTGGACTCTCTTTTTCACCTCTTTACCACATTCCCCATTTTCCTGGACAGTGGACCCCAAGTACTTGAAGTCCTGCACCTTTGTGACCTCTGCTCCTTGTAGCCTCACTGTTCCACTGGCCTCCCTCTCATTCACACACATGTACTCTGTCTTACTACGGCTGACTTTCATTCCTCTTCTTTCAAGTGAATACCTCCACCTCTCCAAGTTCTCTTCCACCTGTTCCCTGTTCTCACCACATATCACAATGTCATCTGCAAACATCATAGTCCATGGGGATTCCTGCCTGACCTCATCTGTTAGTCGGTCCATCACCAGAGCAAACAAGAAGGGGCTCAGAGCCGATCCTTGATGCAATCCCACCTCCACCTTGAAGCTATCTGTCACTCCTACAGCACATCTCACCACTGTCCTGCTGTCTTCATACATGTCCTGTACCAGTCTAACATACTTTTCTGCCACTCCAGATTTCCTCATGCAATACCACACCTCCTCTCTTGGCACCCTGTCATATGCTTTTTCTAAATCCACAAACACACAATGGAGTTCTTTCTGACCCTCTCTGTACTTCTCTATCAACATCCTCAAAGCAAAGATGGCATCTGTGGTGCTCTTTCTTGGCATGAAACCATACTGCTGCTCACAGATAGTCACCTCTTGTCTAAGCCTTCCTTCCACAACTCTCTCCCAGATCTTCATCGTGTGGCTCATCAACTTAATTCCCCTGTAGTTGCTACAACTCTGTACATCACCCTTGTTCTTAAAAATGGGAACCAGCACACTTCTTCTCCATTCTTCAGGCATTTTCTCACCCTCAAATATTCCATTAAATATTTGAGTCAAAAACCTCACTGCCATCTCTCCAAGACATTTCCAAACCTCCACTGGTATGTCATCAGGTCCTACTGCCTTCCCCTTCTTCATTCTTTTCAGAGCTTTCCGGACTTCACCCTCACTAATCTTTCCCACTTCCTGGTCCACAGTTTCTATGACCTCCACTCTTCTTTCTCTTTCATTCTCTTCATTCATTAGCTCCTCAAAGTAATCCTTCCATCTTCCCATCACACTCTCCTCACTTGTTAGAACATTCCCATTCCCATCTTTAATAAGCCTAACCTGCTGCACATCCTTTCCAGCCTGATCCCTCTGTCTTGCCAATCGGTACAAGTCCTTCTCGCCCTCTTTAGTGTCCAGTCTCCCATACAACTCATTGTACGCCCTCTGCTTTGCCTTAGCTACTTCCCTCTTTGCTCTATGTCCCATCTCCTTATATTCCTGTCTCCTCTCTTCAGTCCTCTCACTGTCATATTTCTTCTTGGCTAATCTCTTTCTTTGAATGGCGTCTTGCACTTCACTATTCCACCACCAGGTTTCCTTATCATCCATTCTCTGTCCAGATGTATGGAAGCGTTTATGGGACGTATTTAAAACTAAAATGGTTTAGCAGGAATGCTTTTTCATTTCAAAGTCAAGCTGCCTTTTTTGAGTCATAAATAAAATTTAAAATGAATAAACCAAACTGCATTTTCATTTTCTTCTTCGAGACTGCTCAATTTGTAACTTAATTAAAATGATAAGTAAAATAACATTTAACATTTAATTTTCAATATATGTCTAAGTAAAAAGTGGCCAAAATTCATTTTGAAATCTCAATTTTGAAAATTAAAATGAAATAGCAGAAATGCTTTTTAATTTCAAAGTCAAGCTGCCTTTTTTGAGTCAGAAATAAAATTAAGATTAAATCATTTTCATTTTCTTATTCAGCACTGTTATATCTCATTGAACTACAGAGCAAACTGCATTTTCATTTTCATCCTGCCCCCCTGCGCTCAAAGTGTGACAATATTCAATCTCAAAAGCAAACCCAGAGTAATTGAGACGAAATTAAAACTAAAATGGTTTAGCAGGAATGCTTTTTCATTTCAAAGTCAAGCTGCCATTTTTTGAGTCATAAATAAAATTTAAAATGAATAAACCAAACTGCATTTTCATTTTCTTCTTCGAGACTGCTCAATTTGTAACTTAATTAAAATGATAAGTAAAATAACATTTAACATTTAATTTTCAATATATGTCTTAGTAAAAAGTGGCCAAAATTCATTTTGAAATGTCAATTTTGAAAATTAAAATGAAATAGCAGAAATGCTTTTTAATTTCAAAGTCAAGCTGCCTTTTTTGAGTCAGAAATAAAATTAAGATTAAATCATTTTCATTTTCTTATTCAGCACTGTTATATCTCATTGAACTACAGAGCAAACTGCATTTTCATTTTCAGCCTGCCTCCCTGCGCTTAAAGTGTGACAATATTCAATCTCAAACTCAAACCACGAGAGTGACGTAATGCGCTTGTCAGACAGCAGAGGGCTTGCGGAGTTTTAGACAGGAGGAGACAGTTTCCTCCTTAACTGAAAGACCTGCTGTGAACTCTTGTCACGGGCATTTTTATTTATATATTATTATTATTTCTATTTATTTACTACTGTAAATAGGCTCTGTTCACAAGTGCCGTAAATCACTTGCGCATTGACCGGAAAGGTAATTTCCAGCTTCCGGTCTAGCCCCGGTCTCTGTGAAAATAGTGCTGTCTGAATGTTTACAAGAGCTGCCCAAGACAATGTTCATCTTATCGTTGATTCCTGGTCCCCTGCTCCGACAAGCAAACGTAACAAGGGATTTAAATTGCATGTCTCAAGTTTTCTGCACAACTACGAGGGTAAGTAACGTTAGTTTGATCGCGTTGTGTTGTTGCTACCTGTTAGCGGCTAACGTTAGCCGCGATCTTTTTTTTGTATACTCACGTTATAGAAACAGATTTTCCACACTTAAACAAAACGGCTCATATTTTGTGATCATTCTACAAACGTGCTGCTCTTCTCAGTTTCATGCAAAAATCAGGAGACAGCTGTGAAGTCGTTGTCAGGGCTCTGTCAGGTCCATGAAGAAAGCTGAAAAACCTCACCATAGGGTGAAGCTAGGATTGTTCAGATGACAGTTTTAAGATTGTTGGTTCAGTAACCCCACGTTCCTGTTGTTAATGTAGATTTAGCTAAGATGGTAATTAAATATTAAATAAAAATAGGATGGAATTGGCTTAAGAAGATGTAAACAGTTGAGTTTGGCCTTGCTAGTCTCCAGTGGGTTATTTGCTGCATGCATTGTTCTTTTAATTTGGTAATTCATGCATATTATTGTAGTTTTACTTTAATCTAAAGAACACACTCACAGCCCTTCTTCTTCTTCTGAAGGCTAGAAGTTACTCTCTGATTTAAGGGGGGTGAACATTTGTGCTCAAAACAGTTTTCAGTTTATTAAAAAATAGACTGTGTGCACCCTTATGTTATGTTTAACTTGTCTTCTAGTTTCCTGGAGGAATACGTCGGAGGACTGGGCAGCAGAGCAGAGGAGTGGAGCGAGGATGTCAGTGTGAGTCAGTCAATCTAGTACATTCAGCTACATACTGTATTTACATTCTTGGTCTAATTATTTTGACCTCGTGTGTTTTTATGCAGCTCTCAGAAACTAAAGTCTTCACTCCCAGACTGCTCCTCCTGTTAGCACCCTAGGAAGCAACACCTCCATTGGCCGACTGCCAGGTTTGGGAGCACCTGTACCTCCACCATTCTCCTCCAGCGGGGACATGAAGGTTTCTGAATTTAACACCACCTCTCTGTCGTCACAGTTCAGCCGTAAGTTCATTAGTATCTGTGCAGTCCTGTTTGAATGTATGTGCGTGATATAGATTTAATTATTGTGTGTGTGTTTGCAGGTGACTTTGGCCTGCAGCCAGAGCCTTGTGCTGAGCCAGCTGGTTCAGAGACACTCCGGCCCCTCCTTGCCTCTGGCACGTCCATCTCAACAAGCAGCCCCTGCTTCAGCGTCATCTGCGCCCCAACACATCAGCACAGGCTGCTGCTAAATACCTTATCAGTCAAAGCAATTACAAGATTTTTTTTGTAAAATTTTCAGCCCTCATTAATCTGTTTACCTTCTTGGTAGCAGATTCCATAAATCAATAAAAGTTTTATTTTAAAGGTTTTTAGCATATGATTTCTTACCTGTAAAATTTCGACCTTCTATTTCACAATTAAAGTGTTCAAATATTGAAATACAGAGGATATTGTGTTGTTACTGTGGCTAAACAAGACTAACAATAATTTAAAAAAATATCCAATTGAATGGATAATATATCTGTAATTTTCATTTAAGGCATTTGATTGTTAATATGTTTGTTTAACTTTACCCTGTTTTTGACACTATCAAATAAACAAGGTTTTTCAAAGTTGGACCTCTCAAAAAACTTACATAGGTACAATAGGTTAACATTCTCACATAAAATTAATTTAAAAGATATCCACATACCAAAATACAGTGGTCAATAAAATGTTTAGGTACTGCACTTACAAAAATGTGACATTTATTTTTATTTACCTCCAGAGAAAACAGTACAACATGTTTCCATCAAGAATATCTACTTACAAATGTAAGACAATGTCAATATACGTAAATGACAGCATTTTGTTTTTCTTCAAGACTGTGCCATCAGCTTTTCTGTCAAACTTCATATCTCCATTTCCTGACCAAAGAGAAGACTTTACTCTGGAGGAGCAGGGATGAAGGTGTTTGACACCGTAGTTCTGTACAGTCCAGGATAACTTGTGTGTCACTGTAGCGGCCATCAAAATCTTGTGCTGCAGCTCGGGGGCGGCTGCTGGTTATGGTGGGAGTTGGTGAAGACCAGACTCTGTGTGGAAGCGGAGGAAGGTGGTTCTCCTCCTCCAACACCAGGCTTCTGCAGCAAAGAGGCGAGATATATGAATCTTGTGCAGCACAGAGCCTGCAGAACCTATACAGTATTAGTGTAGTGTGTACAGTACAGTATTTACTAGGCATGTAACGGTTGTAGTTGGTGTACCGAACCGAAAAGGTACGGAGGTGGACCGAACCGAACGTGCTGTACCGAAACGGTTATTTTTTCACTCATTGAATGTTAATATGTGCGCCGCGGAACAAAATTTCCTGGGCGCGTTTCAGCACGGAGCTATTATCTCGCAGCACGCGCAGCATTAGCCGTTAGCTTCTCGCTGCGGTTTCCTGTTTGTTAACGTTATGGTTTTCTTGTTAAAAGACGAGCGCACAAAGCTGTGTGTGTGGACGTTTTTTCATGAAGACTGGATCTGCAGCAGCAACACGTCTAACGTGAACGCGCTGGAAACTACGTCATCAGAACGTGAACGAGCTGTTACAAAGTACGCTAACCACACAGCTGCATTTAAACAACTTCTACAAAGTGCGCTAACAACACAGCTGCATTTAAACAACTTCATCAGGTAATTTAGATGGGTCCAGATCAATAACACAAACTGTATGAGTTTTTAAAGCTCTGAATCTAAGTCTGAAAGTTTTTAATGCACAGTTGATCCTTGCTATGAGACATCCATCACGTCAACACTTAAGTCAAAAAGTTCAGCTCTTTATGAAAAAACTAAAACTGATGGTCAACAAGTCCTGGAGCTGATTTAAACCCTGCCCTGATGATGAGTGAGATATTCAACCGTTCAAGAGGTATTGTTATTTTATTATAATTATTATTTATAATTTATTATTATTTAAAATTATAATCTTATTAACTTATTTTTTTACCTCTGTGTTTTATTTCCAGTATTTCCAGTTACAGAGGTAGCTGCTCTCCTTCCACTTCAGGGAAATCCACCAGAGATCACCTGCTGCAGCTAAGAAGTGTGTGATGACTGAATTGAACTCTGGAACTGTTCCAGGACCAGTCCCACCAAGAAGAGGTTGTGAGTAATGAGGACAAATACAGCCACACTGGTGCTACTGGACAAAAACTTTATTAGTTAAGATTGTAAACAGTCTGTTGCTGCTTATTGTTCTGGTTCTGACTGTTATTGTATTCATTAAGATTTTTATTATTTTTAATATAATTTATTTATTGTAGAGTGCTGTTTATTTAAAATATCATCCAAATGGGTCACTTTTATTTATTACTACAATACAATACAAACATATTTTTGGCATATTTTCAAAATAAACATTTTGTAAGTCTTTATTTTGTCTTTTTTTTTTGTACCGAAAATAAACCGAAAATAAACCGAACCGAGCCCTCCTTGTAATTGAACCGAACCGAAATGTGATTTTAGCGTACCGTTACACCCCTAGTATTTACATGTCAGTACACTAACACACAGTGAACTAAAAACTCAATTTAATATACAATAAAATGACAAGTTAAACAGGTAAAATCGATAAAAAATGAAGTAAAATCAAGCCTCTGTGGAGAAAACATTACCTTTGCCCAGGTGTGATATGGTTCTCAGCAGCAGGTGCACATGAGGGAGTGAAGACTTTAGTTTCTGAGAGCTGCATAAAAACACACGAGGTCAAAATAATTAGACCAAGAATGTAAATACAGTATGTAGCTGAATGTACTAGATTGACTGACTCACACTGACATCCTCGCTCCACTCCTCTGCTCTGCTGCCCAGTCCTCCGACGTATTCCTCCAGGAAACTAGAAGACAAGTTAAACATAACATAAGGGTGCACACAGTCTATTTTTTAATAAACTGAAAACTGTTTTGAGCACAAATGTTCACCCCCCTTAAATCAGAGAGTAACTTCTAGCCTTCAGAAGAAGAAGAAGGGCTGTGAGTGTGTTCTTTAGATTAAAGTAAAACTACAATAATATGCATGAATTACCAAATTAAAAGAACAATGCATGCAGCAAATAACCCACTGGAGACTAGCAAGGCCAAACTCAACTGTTTACATCTTCTTAAGCCAATTCCATCCTATTTTTATTTAATATTTAATTACCATCTTAGCTAAATCTACATTAACAACAGGAACGTGGGGTTACTGAACCAACAATCTTAAAACTGTCATCTGAACAATCCTAGCTTCACCCTATGGTGAGGTTTTTCAGCTTTCTTCATGGACCTGACAGAGCCCTGACAACGACTTCACAGCTGTCTCCTGATTTTTGCATGAAACTGAGAAGAGCAGCATGTTTGTAGAATGATCACAAAATATGAGCCGTTTTGTTTAAGTGTGGAAAATCTGTTTCTATAACGTGAGTATACAAAAAAAAGATCGCGGCTAACGTTAGCCGCTAACAGGTAGCAACAACACAACGCGATCAAACTAACGTTACTTACCCTCGTAGTTGTGCAGAAAACTTGAGACATGCAATTTAAATCCCTTGTTACGTTTGCTTGTCGGAGCAGGGGACCAGGAATCAACGATAAGATGAACATTGTCTTGGGCAGCTCTTGTAAACATTCAGACAGCACTATTTTCACAGAGACCGGGGCTAGACCGGAAGCTGGAAATTACCTTTCCGGTCAATGCGCAAGTGATTTACGGCACTTGTGAACAGAGCCTATTTACAGTAGTAAATAAATAGAAATAATAATAATATATAAATAAAAATGCCCGTGACAAGAGTTCACAGCAGGTCTTTCAGTTAAGGAGGAAACTGTCTCCTCCTGTCTAAAACTCCGCAAGCCCTCTGCTGTCTGACAAGCGCATTACGTCACTCTCGTGGTTTGAGTTTGAGATTGAATATTGTCACACTTTAAGCGCAGGGAGGCAGGCTGAAAATGAAAATGCAGTTTGCTCTGTAGTTCAATGAGATATAACAGTGCTGAATAAGAAAATGAAAATGATTTAATCTTAATTTTATTTCTGACTCAAAAAAGGCAGCTTGACTTTGAAATTAAAAAGCATTTCTGCTATTTCATTTTAATTTTCAAAATTGACATTTCAAAATGAATTTTGGCCACTTTTTACTAAGACATATATTGAAAATTAAATGTTAAATGTTATTTTACTTATCATTTTAATTAAGTTACAAATTGAGCAGTCTCGAAGAAGAAAATGAAAATGCAGTTTGGTTTATTCATTTTAAATTTTATTTATGACTCAAAAAATGGCAGCTTGACTTTGAAATGAAAAAGCATTCCTGCTAAACCATTTTAGTTTTAATTTCGTCTCAATTACTCTGGGTTTGCTTTTGAGATTGAATATTGTCACACTTTGAGCGCAGGGGGGCAGGATGAAAATGAAAATGCAGTTTGCTCTGTAGTTCAATGAGATATAACAGTGCTGAATAAGAAAATGAAAATGATTTAATCTTAATTTTATTTGATGCATGCTCAATAATCCAGGTAGAAAAATCTAAAAAAGCTAAGTCTGGTCCTCTGGACATTCAAAAAATAAAACAAAACAAAGCAAAAAAAATGTAGAAACGTTTCGTCTTTCGTCCGAAAGACTTCCTCAGTCTGAGTTGCTGTGTTCAGCTCAGTCTTATAAATAGCACCCTCCCACAGTGTTGCACAACCAGTTGGCTGATGACAGCCTGAAACCAGTTGCTCACATGATCAAGGAGGGCCATCAGCCTAACAATGGATCATTAGCACCCTGATGGTTGTTTGCTATTCACAGAGGGCTGAGTGATACTAGCAATAACAGCATTGTAAGAGGGGGACAGTTGAACCCGGAGGCCTCCACCCCTGTTTAATGATGGACGGTTTCTTTTCACAAAGATGGCCTCCTTTACTCCTCTCTCAAACCATCGTTCCTCTCTATCAAGGATGTGAACATCTTCATCCTTGAAAGAGTGACCGCTGGCGTGGAGATGAGTGTAGACTGCAGAGTCCTGACCTGATGATGTTGATCTTCTGTGCTGGGCCATCCTTTTGGCCAGTGGCTGTTTAGTTTCCCCGATATAAGACTGATCACAGCCCTCCTGACACTGAACAGCATACACAATATTACTCTGTTTGTGCCGGGGGACTGGATCTTTGGGATGAACCAGTCTTTGCCGTAATGTATTTTGGGGTTTAAAAGCCACTGGGACGTTGTGTTTAGAGAATAAACGTCTCAATGTCTCTGAAACTCCCGCAACATACGGAATGACCACTGGTCTGGGTCTGGGTTCCTTCTTTTCACCTGATGGTTGGCTGGAGTCCTGTTTGGGTTTCTTCTCTGCTTTCAGGAAGGCCCAGTTAGGATATCCACATTTCCCTAGAGCCTGTTTTGTGTGTGATTTCTCCTTCTGTCTGGCTCCTAAGTTAGTGGGGACGCTGTCTGCTCTGTGGTACAGAGTCCTGATGACTCCTAACTTGTGCTCCAGAGGGTGATGGGAGTCGAACTGTAAATACTGGTCTGTGTGGGTGGGTTTGCGGTACACATCAGTTTGCAAATTTCCTCTATCAGAAACTGAGACCTCACAGTCCAAGAAAGCCAACCTGCCATTTTTTACATCTTCTCGTGTGAACTTGATATATTTATCCACAGAGTTGATGTGATCAGTGAAATGTTGGACTTCCTGAGATTTAATTTTAACCCAGGTGTCATCAACATACCTGAACCAATGACTTGGTGGTCTCCCTGAAAAGGAAGTCAAGGCTTTCTTTTCTACCTCCTCCATGTACAGGTTGGCAACAATAGGAGAAACTGGAGACCCCATAGCACACCCATGTTTCTGCCTATAATATTGCTCCCCATATGTGAAGTAGGTTGACTGCAGGCTCTGGAGCACAAGTTAGGAGTCATCAGGACTCTGTACCACAGAGCAGACAGCGTCCCCACTAACTTAGGAGCCAGACAGAAGGAGAAATCACACACAAAACAGGCTCTAGGGAAATGTGGATATCCTAACTGGGCCTTCCTGAAAGCAGAGAAGAAACCCAAACAGGACTCCAGCCAGCCATCAGGTGAAAAGAAGGAACCCAGACCCAGACCAGTGGTCATTCCGTATGTTGCGGGAGTTTCAGAGACATTGAGACGTTTATTCTCTAAACACAACGTCCCAGTGGCTTTTAAACCCCAAAATACATTACGGCAAAGACTGGTTCATCCCAAAGATCCAGTCCCCCGGCACAAACAGAGTAATATTGTGTATGCTGTTCAGTGTCAGGAGGGCTGTGATCAGTCTTATATCGGGGAAACTAAACAGCCACTGGCCAAAAGGATGGCCCAGCACAGAAGATCAACATCATCAGGTCAGGACTCTGCAGTCTACACTCATCTCCACGCCAGCGGTCACTCTTTCAAGGATGAAGATGTTCACATCCTTGATAGAGAGGAACGATGGTTTGAGAGAGGAGTAAAGGAGGCCATCTTTGTGAAAAGAAACCGTCCATCATTAAACAGGGGTGGAGGCCTCCGGGTTCAACTGTCCCCCTCTTACAATGCTGTTATTGCTAGTATCACTCAGCCCTCTGTGAATAGCAAACAACCATCAGGGTGCTAATGATCCATTGTTAGGCTGATGGCCCTCCTTGATCATGTGAGCAGCTGGTTTCAGGCTGTCATCAGCCAACTGGTTGTGCAACACTGTGGGAGGGTGCTATTTATAAGACTGAGCTGAACACAGCAACTCAGACTGAGGAAGTCTTTCGGACGAAAGACGAAACGTTTCTACATTTTTTTTGCTTTGTTTTGTTTTATTTTTTGAATGTCCAGAGGACCAGACTTAGCTTTTTTAGATTAATTTTATTTCTGACTCAAAAAAGGCAGCTTGACTTTGAAATTAAAAAGCATTTCTGCTATTTCATTTTAATTTTCAAAATTGAGATTTCAAAATGAATTTTGGCCACTTTTTACTTAGACATATATTGAAAATTAAATGTTAAATGTTATTTTACTTATCATTTTAATTAAGTTACAAATTGAGCAGTCTCGAAGAAGAAAATGAAAATGCAGTTTGGTTTATTCATTTTAAATTTTATTTATGACTCAAAAAAGGCAGCTTGACTTTGAAATGAAAAAGCATTCCTGCTAAACCATTTTAGTTTTAAATACGTCCCATAAACGCTTCCATACAGATGACACACCAAGTACCTTCCTACCTGTCTCTCTAATTACTGTTGCTGTAGTAGCCCAGTCACTTGGAAGCTCTTTCTTACCACCCAGAGCCTTTAACAGCTCGTCTCTGAATTTCTCACAACATTCTTCCTTCTTTAGCTTCCACCATTTGGTCTTCTTCTCTGATTTTACTCTTTTTCTCTTCTTCGCAACAACAGTCATTCTACACACAACCATCCGATGCTGTCTGGCCACGCTCTCCCCTGCCACAACCTTACAGTCTCCAATCTCCCTCAGGTTTCCTCTTCTACACAGAATGTAGTCGACCTGTGTACTCCTTCCTCCACTCTTATAGGTCACTCTATGTTCCTCCCTCTTTTGGAAATAGGTATTGACTATAGCCATTTCCATTCTCTTGGCAAAATCCACCACCATCTGTCCTTCCTGGTTTCTTTCCTTGACACCAAACCTACCCATCACTTCCTCATCCCCTCTGTTTCCTTCACCAACATGTCCATTCAGGTCTGCTCCAATCACCACTCTTTCCTCCCTGGGAATACTCTCTATCACTTCATCCAAATCTTTCCAAAATTTATCTTTCTCCTCCCCATCACATCCAACCTGTGGAGCATAACCACTGACTATGTTTAGCATCAGACCTTCTACTTCTACCTTCAGACACATCACCCTATCTGACACTCTCTTCACCTCTACTACATTCTTTGCCAACTCCTCCTTCAGGACCACCCCTACTCCATTTCTCTTTCTATCCA